>OU015770.1:34931253-35009248 GCA_907173295.1 Fagus sylvatica
ATTAAAACCTTAACGACGATCAACCACACAATGACGAGCCAATTAAATATCACAGCTGTAAACGGCATTAATCCCACGCTGCAAATGTGCCATCTTTAAAACCCCAGCAATGAAAGTCAAAAGCATAAATTAAGGACAAGAATCAAGGCAATCAACACGGTTACAAATCAGGATCAAACAGTTACAAATCTGGACATTAAAGCCATTTAATGACCACAAACGGCTAGAAGACCAGGGCCTCCCTATATAAACCCAGGGAATTCTCAGACAAAGGTATTCACTCTTTTCCTCACCTTCTAGACTCTCTGAATCCGTGTTTCTCTGTCACATTCTTTGCTAACTTAAGCATCGGAGGCTTCCCCCACCGGACCACCGCCGGTGCCCCCTCTTTTAATTGTTTTTCTGTTTTGCAGGTATTGTCTCGTCGAAGAGAGCATCGTCCATTCGGATTGACTTGTGCGTGGGCCCACTGATTTTTAGGCATTATCAGTTGGCGCCGTCTGTGGGAACGACTTAATAAGTCACTGTCGTTCTTAGAGCAAAAAGGGCCGCACACAGGTCGATAGCGATCATGGAAGGAGCTCCCAACGACGGAACCAGTGCTGACCCAACCATGACTCCAATTGAGAGGCAAATGCAGGTCATCGCCACCAGCATTCAGGACCTCGCTCGAGAAACATCTCGTCAGAATCAAGAGTTATGGCAGGCCATCAGGAAGGGGCCCCCAACCCCCCATGACAACAACCAACCTCCTCCGCGGGGTGGAAACAGGTCGAATGACCAGGAAGCTGACAGCCATCAAGTCACCCGTCGTAGGGGAGACGAAGCTGAGAGAACTCCGCCTCGCAGCAGGCACAGAGCGGAAAGCGCAGGAAGTTCCGCTCCACCCAGCCAGCACAAGACGGCTAAAACAACGAGGTCGTCCAAACAGCCGGAACGACCAGATAGGTCGTCCAAGCAGCCTGAACGAGAAGATCGACAAGGGAAACTCCTCCAGACAACCCGATCATCCAGACCGATCCACAAGAGATCCGGATGACAAAACGACACGTTTGGAGAAAGAATTGCGAGAAATGAGGAAGCAAATGGGAGACATGAAGAACAGCCTGAGAGCGAAAGCTGCTCGCAACCTCGACAACCTCGTACACCGGGCTGATTCTCCGTTTATCCCAAGCATCGCTGACTTCCCGCTCCCGTCCAGATTCAAGGTACCATTGCTAGAGAAACTTCGATGGAACCAAGGACCCATTTGACTACCTAGAGGCCTTCAAAACAATCATGCAACTGCAAGCCGTCCCTGAAGAAGTAATGTGCCGAGCATTCCCCTTGGGACTGAGGGGATCTGCAAGGGTATGGTTCAACAAGCTCGAATCAGAGTCGATCGGTTCATTCGTCCAGCTCAGCCGTGCATTCATCGATCACTTTATCGGCAGCCAACGAAGGGGACGACCGCCAACTCACTTGCTCAGCGTCAAGCAAATGGAAGGAGAATCACTGAGGACATTTGTACACCGCTTCAACGGAGAAGCGATGAAGATAGATCGTCCAAAAGAAGATGTCACAGTAACAGCCTTCATGGCGGGTCTGCGAAAAGGGGATTTCCTCTATGAACTCTGCAAAGACCCCCCAGAAACAATGTCAGAGCTTATGTACGAAGCTACAAAACACATGAACGCAGAGGACGCCCTAGAGGCCATGGACGACCCACCACCGAAAAGGCGGAAGGAAGTTGAGGATCGCAAACCCGAACCTTCCAAGCAAAAAGTTCCGAAATTCACCGAAACCCCGGAACGAAAACGGACGACCGCACCCCCCGTGAAATTCAGCAGTTTCACACCTCTGAACACACCTATCGACAAATTACTCTTACAGATACAAGACGACCCATCACTTCGGTGGCCAGGTAAGATACGTTCAGATCCTAACAGCCGACCTAAAAACTTGTATTGCAGGTTCCACAGAGATCATGGACATCTCACAGAAGAGTGCGTAGCCCTAAAAGAACAAGTAGAAACACTCATCCGACAGGGCAAGCTGCAGAAGTATGTCAATCGTCCAACGAATACCCGTCCAGCAAAGCCTCCAGTACACAGGGAACAGGCCGAACCCAACAGGCCGGGACCCGTAGGAGAAATCAGAACCATCGTTGGAGGACCAGCATCAGGAGGAACCTCAAGAGCCTCAAGGAAAGCGTATGCGAGGCAAGTACACAACATCATGGTCGTCCAGCGCCCACCAAAGAACATCCGCCTCGACGACCAGATCATCTCTTTCAGCGAAGAGGACGCCAGAGGCACCCATCAGCCCCATGACGATGCCCTAGTGATAACGATTAACATTGCAGGTTTCACCACCAGGCGAGTAATGGTAGACAACGGGAGTTCGGCTGATATACTCTACCTCCCCGCTTACCAACAAATGCAGCTTGACAAGGATAAATTGCGCCCCATGGATGCACCACTCGTGGGATTCACAGGCGACAAGATTTGCCCAGTCGGTATTGTGACCTTACCAATAATGGTCGGTACTCACCCAAAGACGGTCTCTAAGACCGTCGACTTCCTCGTCGTCAACTGCCCCTCGGCATACAACGCTATAATCGGACGACCAACCCTCAACCGACTCCGAGCCGTCACCTCCACATACCACCTTCTCCTCAAATTCCCCACTGAGCATGGAATAGGAGAAGTCAGAGGAGATCAAGTAGCAGCCAGAGAATGTTACCTTGCCTCCCTCGGGTCAGGGGGACAGAATCAGACGATGAGCATTGAAGAGCAGAAGGTTCTAGTGAAGCCTTCTGGGGAGCTAGCCACCATAGAGCTAGAAGAGGGACGACCAGAGAGGACGACCAAAATTGGAGCAGACCTTCCTCCAAAAATAAGAGAATCACTTGTCCAGTTCTTAAAAGAGAACAAAGATGTTTTCGCATGGAGTCACGAGGACATGCCAGGTATCAACCCTTCCGTCATTTCACATAAATTAAATGTTGACCCTTCTCTCCGTCCAATAAAACAGAAACGAAGAGTCTTCGCGCCAGAGCGGAACAATGCCATCATGGAAGAGGTGGACAAACTCCTGGCAGCAAACTTCATCAGGGAAGTATTCTACCCCGACTGGCTTGCCAACGTAGTCATGGTAAAGAAAAATACCGGCAAGTGGCGTATGTGCGTCGACTTCACCGACCTAAATAAAGCATGTCCTAAAGACAGCTTCCCTCTCCCTAGAATAGACCAGCTAGTCGACTCGACAGCTGGTCCATAAACTATTAACATTTATGGATGCCTTTTCAGGTTACAACCAAATAGTGATGGACGAGGGCGATCAAGAAAAGACATCCTTCATCACCAGCAGGGGGCTCTTCTGCTACAAGGTGATGCCTTTCGGACTGAAGAACGCCGGAGCCACCTACCAACGACTGATGAACAGAATGTTCCACGACCAGATTGGCCGGAACGTCGAAGTTTACGTTGACGACATGTTGGTAAAGTCCAAAGAGGAAGACGGTCACCTGGACGACCTCAGAGAGACCTTCCAAACGCTCCGCAAGTACCAGATGAAGCTGAACCCAAGTAAGTGTGCATTTGGTGTTTATTCAGGAAAATTTCTTGGCTTTATGGTTTCGCAGAGAGGCATAGAAGCAAACCCAGACAAGATCAAAGCGATCCTGGAAATGCAGCCACCAAAGAACATCAAAGAAGTACAGAGACTGACGGGAAGGATAGCCGCACTGAATCGATTCATGTCTCGATCCACAGACAAGTGCCTACCCTTCTTCAAAACATTAAAGAAGGCGTTTGAATGGACCGACGAATGCCAACAAGCATTTGAAGAGCTCAAGAGGTACCTGACGGAACCACCCTTGCTTAGCCCGTCTAAACAAGGCGAGGAGCTCTACCTATATCTGGCCGTATCACCAACTGCCGTCAGCTCCGCACTAATCCGAGAAGAAGAAAGACGGCAGTTGCCTGTCTATTACACTAGTAGAGCACTTAGAGGAGCCGAAGAAAGATATCCTCCTATGGAAAAGTTGGCATTTGCCCTAGTGACAGCTGCAAGGAAGCTCCGCCCATACTTCCAAGCTCACACGATTGTGTTACTCACCAACCACCCATTACGGAAAGCAATGAACAAACCAGATGCAGCTGGACGACTTATCCAGTGGTCGATTGAGCTCAGCGAGTTCGACATCGACTACCGACCGCGAACAGCGATCAAGGCTCAAGCCCTGGCAGATTTCATAGCAGAGTTCACCTCAAAAGATGACGAACCAACGGAAGACGTCGAACAGACATCGAAGTGGACGATGAACATAGATGGGTCGTCGACAAAAGACTCAGGCGGAGTGGGCATAGTCTTGAGATCTCCCAGAAGGTGACATCATCAAACAGGCAATACGACTGCAGTACCCAACCACCAACAACGAAGCTGAATATGAAGCCCTTCTATTGGGGCTCAACACAGCCAGAAATACTGGGAGCCACAGAACTGGACGTACATAGTGATTCGCAGCTCGTCGTAGGACAGGTAAACGGGGACTATGAGGCAAAAGAAGGGCGTATGCAGCAATACCTACAGTTGGTCCGACATCAAATAAGCCAATTCCACGAAGTAAGACTCTGTCGAGTACCACGAGAACAAAATACAGAGGCAGACCAACTAGGCCAAATCTGCCTCGTCATCAACGGTAGACGACAAAATCAAAACCATCCAACAATCAAGCCTACAAACGACTAAGATGAACCCCATCCACACTGAAATTTCTTGGATGACGCCAATAATCTCCTACTTACAGAGAGGAACGCTACCAGACAACCGACACGAAGCCCGACGATTAAAGGTACGCGCCTCACGTTTTCTCATGTTGCAGGGAACATTATACAAGAGAGGCTTCTCCCTCCCTTACCTTAGATGCCTGGCACCAGACGAGGCTAACTACGTCATGAGGGAAATACACGAAGGTGTTTGTGGCGACCACTCAGGCGCACGAGCTTTACAAAGAAAGATCGTCAGAGCAGGTTACTATTGGCCGTCCATGAAAGCTGACGCCTATCAGTTCGTCCAGCGCTGCGACAAATGCCAACGGTTCGCCAATCACCTACATTCACCTCCTACTGTGCTGGTACCAATGACGGCCCCCTGGCCCTTCGCGCAGTGGGGGTTAGACATCATGGGACCACTCCCAATTGGAAGACGGCAACTGAAATTTCTAGGTAGTTGCGATCGATTATTTCACCAAGTGGGTAGAAGCAGAGCCATTGGCGACCATCACAGAAAGAAACATCCAGAACTTCGTATGGAAGGCAGTGATTTGCAGGTTTGGGATTCCACGAGTGCTCGTATCTGACAACGGGAAGCAATTCGACAATCCCAGGTTCAGACAGTTCTCCCAGGAACTAGGCATCCACAACCATTATTCATCTCCTGGCCATCCACAAGCCAACGGACAAGTCGAGGTCACGAATCGTTCACTACTCAAACTCATCAAAACCCGACTTGAGGGGGCGAAAGGACTATGGCCAGAAGAACTTCCGAGCATACTTTGGGCATACAGGAACGACAGTCAGGATACCAACAGGCGAAACACCATTTCGAATGACATTCGGAAGTGAAGCAGTGGTACCCGTCGAAATAGGACTGACGACGTTTCGTACTTCAACATATCGATGAAGAGGAAAATGAAGAGCAACTTCCGCCTCAACCTTGACCTGATCGATGAAGTTAGAGGAAACAGCGGAAACCAGAATGAAAAAATATCAGGACAAAATGGCACGACACTACAACTCAAGAGTTAAGCCCAGGCAATTGTCAGTCGGTGACCTCGTCCTACGGAAGGTTACGCTCGCCACCAAAAATCCCTCTGAAGGGAAGCTAGGACCAAACTGGGAAGGACCTTATAGAGTCATAGAGATACGACGACCAGGGACATACCACTTGGAAGACATGAACGGACGACGGCTACCTCACCCGTGGAATGCCGAGCACCTCAAGGAAATACTATCCCTAAAGAAGGACCAACTTTGTAAAAATATAATACTTCGAATAAAGGAAATAAGGGTGGACGTAGGCACTATTGCCGAACCACGGTAAAATCACGGATCTCAGCTCATACCTACATATCCTACAAAGCAACCCAACAGTTAAACTGCATCGTCCAACACGATCTTTTAACTTAAACCTAGTTAAACTGAATCGTTCAACACGATCTTTTAACTTAAACCTAGTTAAACTGAATCGTCCAACACGATCTTTTAACTTAAACGTAGTTAAACTGAATCGTCCAACACGATCTTTTACTTCAAAACTTAGTTAAACTGCATCGTCCAACACGATCTTTTAGCTCAAAATTAGTTAAACTGAATCGTCCAACACGATCTTTTAACTTAAACGTAGTTAAACTGAATCGTCCAACACGATCTTTTAAACTTAGTTAAACTGCATCGTCCAACACGATCTTTTAGCTCAAAATTAGTTAAACTGAATCGTCCAACACGATCTTTTAGCTCAAAATTAGTTAAACTGAATCGTCCAACACGATCTTTTAACCAAACTTAGTTAAACTGAATCGTCCAACACGATCTTTTAACCAAAACTTAGTTAAACGGAATCATCTAAACACGATCTCTTAACTTAAAACTCAGTTAAAATCGTCCAACACGATCTGTTTAAACTAAATCGTCCAAACACACAATCCCTTAAAACTAAAAACCTAAGAGCTAGAGTACATCGCCTAAACCAACATTTTAAAACTTTAGACCACATAACTTAGACAAAAATCCAGAGTCGAACCTCTCAGCTTGGGCAAATAGTCAGTATCAAACCCACATCGTTTAAAACAGCACTCAGAAAAAGACAGGATTAACATCCAGCAAGACTAAACCACACATCTATCAAAGTTAAGAAATTCATACCAAAAATAATTCTGTGCACCGTCTTTTAAATGACGAAACATGCACACTGTTCAGAAATGTTAAAATGCCCTAAACACGGGCCCTACATTGTTTGAAAATTTCATATACTTAAAAAAGAAAAAACCACAAACTACTTGGAGGTTACGTCCTCGTCTCCCGCCTGGTCCTGAGAAGCATCCATCACCGAGTCCTCGTCGTCGTACGGCTGAAGAGCAGAGAAATCCAGACCAGGAAAGCGTTGGACGGCCTGCTTCCTGAAGGCCTCGAAACCGGATAGGAAGTAACGGGTGTTGATGTCCTCAAAGGCCTCAGACGCCCTGAAATCAGACACTGCAGCCTCTTTGGCACCCTTCAATCTGGCCAAACAAGTGTTTGAAATCAGCTTCGGCCTTGTCCTTAGCCTCAACCGCCGCCTTGGTATCGTCCTCTCGAGGCCTTCAGCTCCTTCCTCAGATTCTCCGCTTCAATCAGCGCCTCTTTCCTATCTCTCGTCAGCTCCATGACGGCCCGCTTGGCATTCTTCATCTCCGCCTCGTCCGAAATTGACTTGGCTCGAAGAAGAGCAAGATCCTCCTCCACAGAAGCACACCGTCGAGCCATCACCACGGCCTCAGTCAACCCCTGTAAGCATACTCAAGTCAAGAACAAAAACACTAAGGAAGAACACGCAAAACAATAAAAAAGACAGAGAACCATACCCGCATAAGAGAATGGACCATGAAGTAGCGAAAGGTCGTCTGTGTGGGCCACAGCATATTCGTCCGCATCTTGGGGAGTTATGGCTGCTTTCGCCCTATCCATGGCGACGAGCGGACTCTGGTTGATTGTAGAGCCGGCAGAAGGGGGAGTTAGGTCCGAGTCCACCATGATAACTGTGGGAGCCTTTTGGACTGAAGGGGCAGCAGTCGGCATGATGGGAGGAGTGACGATAGGCACAGACGGACGAGGAAGCGCCTCCTTCAGACCGCCTCGAAGACCCTTCGTCGGTCTTCTTGCGCTTCAAACTGATAGGGAGCAGCCGCTACCTCACCCGACTGGGCCATCTGCTTCAAACGGCTTTTGTTTAACTTCATTGTATTGACACCTGCGAATCCAAAAATGCACCAAAGTCAAAAGATCAACAAAATAAACAAAGCAAACACATACTAAAACACTGACGAGAGAACCCCACGTTTCTTGTTAGCTCTCTGCAGGGCTTTCACTGAGGAGCTGGGGACGGGACCAAGGGAGAAGGTGGCAAGAAGATCCGGCTCAATGTAGATATTGTATCTCCGGTCCTCGATTTCCAATATCCTCCAAATCCGCTCTTGCCAAACCGAGTTCAGTAGAGGACGATCCAGCACTGCAAAACATCAAAAAGAAGACAGGTCAGGCACTGACGACCAAAATAAAATAAAATAAAGTAAAAATGACGAAAAGAAAAAAGAAACACACCAGACGGTGAGGGGGTCCCCCACGACCTACGGACCCCAACAAAATCCCTAGGATCTTCTTGTGGGAGTCTCTCCCAGTTGTCACCACAGACAAAGAAGTACTTGTCTTTCCAGATCCTATCAGACGTCGGAAGCCCCTGGACGACCCTACTGTTGGCATCCCGATTCTTGAACGTCCAAAAACCGCGGGAGAGTGCAATTTGACAAGGCTCATAACAAAAAAGGAACTCGTCTACAGAGAGGTCCTCGCTCCCATTACTACAAACCCTCCACATAACCATGCAGGCTATGATCGTCCGCCAACCATTCGGGTTCACCTGCCCCGGCGCCAAGCCTAGAAAATCTAGCAACTCCCTCACGAAAGGTTGCATTGGAAAACGCAGACCGGCCTTAAGGTCAGCCTCGTAAAACGCCACGTCTCCCACATATTTAGGACAACATGCCCTCTCGTCGGAATCAGGAATCCTTAGGACGACGTCATCAGGAATCTGATAACGTCGTCTTATTCTATCTATATCGTCTTGAGTCACACTACTAAAATAAGACAAGGCCTTCCAAGACCTGTCTACCCAACCGGACTGACGCGTGCCCGATGTACTCGGAGCCGCTTCAGACGAGTTCTCCCTCGTCACCCTCCCCGGTGACTCATCGGAGAGCCCCTCCGGCAACTCCTCTGACAACGGAAGAGACCACTCCGTCTCATTCGCCGCCATCCTACTCCTAACCGCTTCCCAAGTCGAGAGAGCCGGACAAACTATAGAGTATAGCTCCGCCGCTAATCGGTGGAGCACACTGTCGGAGGAAACGTAGCCCTCTAACGGCGGCGGTCCTAAGTTACACTCGGCGAACCTAGAGACGCCTACAAAAAATAACTGAAACGACGAGCTAAACGAAGCCAGAATGTGCTAAAAAGGAAAGACAAAACACTAATCGGAAAAACTAGAGATTGAAAGGAAAACTCACCGGAAAAACGGAGAAGAAAACCCAGTCGCTCGCCCCAAAGAACTCTCTCTTCGAAAATGAAAAGAAAAAATAAAGCTTGAAATCGGTATAAAAACCCTAAACCAAAAACCCTTCGTATTCCAAGAAACCGCCAAAAAACTGACGAAACAACGGCTCGAGCACGCCGTCAAATCACGTGATGACACGTGTCATCTGCAGCCCGAAGCGACACCTTGACATTTAATGCAAGGTCTGACGAAACGGCGCCTCGATCACACCGACCAAGCACGCGCCGACGCGTGTCATCTGTCGACTGAAACGACACCTCGACATTAATACGAGATCTGACGAAGCAACGCATCAATCACGATAGCCAGTTACATGACTACACGTGTCACCCACGTCCCGAAAGACGATATCTCCGTTTCCCGAAAAATACGTGAAGTTATTAAAAAACCCCCCCCGTCATCCGACCACGACTTAGTACCTCGTATATCGTCATCTAATAACGGCATCGATACGAAGTAGGGGGCATCTGATAACGACTGACGGAATTAAAACGAGCTTAACGAAATATCACGATCTGTAACCACACAATGACGAGCCAATTAAATATCACAGCTGTAAACGGCATTAATCCCCCGCTGCAAATATGCCATCTTTAAACCCCAGCAATGAAAGTCAAAAACATAAATCAAGGGCAAGAATCTGGAAGGCAATCAGCACGGTTAATGACCACAAATCAGGATCAAACAGTTACAAATCTGGACATTAAAGCCATTTAATGACCACAAACGGCTAGAAGACCAGGGCCTCCCTATATAAACCCAGGGAATTCTCAGACAAAGGTGATCACTCTTTTCCTCACCTCCAGACTCTCAAAATCCCTCTTTATCTGTCACATTCTTTGCTAACTTAAGCATCATCGGAGGCTTCCCCACCGGACCGGACCACCGCCGGTGCCCCCTCTTTTAATTGTTTTTCTGTTTTGCAGGTCTTGTCTCGTCGAAGAAAGCATCGTCCATTCTGATTGACTTGTGCGTGGGCCCACTGATTTTTAGGCATTATCAATAACCTTACAGGTTATATTCCACCATCAATTGGACATTTGACCAATCTTGAATGGTTAGACCTCTCTTCCAACAAGTTCACTGGAGAGATTCCCACGCAATTGGTAGATTTGTCGTGGCTTGAAGTTTTAAATCTTTCACAGAACCGACTTACAGGACACATACCTTCTGGAAAGCAGTTTAATACTTTTGAAAATGATTCATACACCGAAAACTTAGGATTATGTGGATATCCATTGTCAAGAACATGCAACAACCATGAGGCAAAGCAACCACCCTCATCAACCTTGCAACAAGAAGACAATGTAGAGCCTAATAATGGGTTTGGTTGGAAAGCTGTATCGATTGGCTATGGATGTGGAGCGATATTTGGAATGTTTATGGGATATATTATGTTTAAGATTGGAAAACCAAAATGGCTAGTGAGGATGGTCAAGTTAGAGCAACATATCATGCTTAGAAGGCTAAAGAATAATGCCCACAGACGTGGAGGAAGAAGATAACAAGTCAACACAATTAGCAGGTAGATTTTCTATAGTTTTTCTTTCAAGTATTACTAATTTACTTGAACATTCCTAATTATTACCTTTTTTTTTTTTTTTTTTTTTTTTTTTTTTTTTTTTTTTTTTTTTTTCGTGAACTAATTTTTTTATAGGTAAAAAGATGTATTATTGAGAAATGCTCCTAGTGCAAGAGTTTTTCCACTATTGATCCATTTATTACTGAAACAGCAACTCTATTGTGAACTCTAGAAATTGCACAAGATAACCGTTTTTCTCATATCCTTATGAAAGTTGACAGAAAAATCTGCATTGAGGCACTTGCTGTTGAACCAGAGAAAGTTCCTTGGAGAATCCAGACTTTAGTCCCAAATATTAAATGTGTCACTTTAGATTTCAATGTTTGTTGCTTTTGTTGGGTTCCTAGAGATGTAAATGCGTTGGCTCATTCCTTTGCCAAATTTGCATCCTCTTAGGACCTTTGCTTTTTGTGTAATAGCACAAATCTCCCTCCCTCAGTCCATGAGACCTGAATTAGAGATTTGCTTGCTTTGTCCTCTTAATATTACTGTCATTGTTTAGCCAAAAAATAAAAAAAGAGAGAAATGCTCTATGTGCAAAAAGTATGAACACAGAGGAAATTACAATATCTCAACAATTCTTATCTTGTAGATATGATATAATTCAGTATTTGCTAACATGGTGTTTCTAGCTTATACAAGTAGAACCCACTGCATCATGTGTGCTAGTACATAAATTATGGGTTTTTTTTTTAAGAAAGAAAATTTTAATATATTCTAATCTAATTTGTATGAGGAGGATCGAACCCACACACTCTTAAAGAGTTGGGTTAATTTTGGGATTTTATGATTGTATTATATTCTTACATATCTTCTCTCTCTTTTCTTCAACTTTTTTTTTTTAATAACTATTTCATCCTTGAATAGTTTTTATGTTCTCACATTACAACTTTTGCACTAAATACATGAATAATTATAATAATAATAATAATAGACACTTTACTTTCCCTCATGTTCTGATGAAAGCTTCCCTCTACTCTCCTCTTCCCTCAATCTGGTAAAGCAATTAAAGTTTAAGACCCCTAAAAAATAAAAAAATTGTCTTTTTTTATTTTTATTTTTTTATTGGATCTAATTTTTCTACATCTAGAAAATAATTGGTTTATGTGTATATGTTCTATGATAGATTTTCTTTCCTACTGTTTTGACCTTCACTCTTGTTGAGCAATGTTGATCTCAGAAGCACAAAAAGCAATATCACTAATGACCAAGATATTGCATATAATCTTTACTTACTATCATTGCCATATTTGATTTGGGAGTGGCTAAAGGCATGTCCATAGATGATAAAAATTGATTTAATGTGATACAATAAAATTCTAATGTAATACAAGTGATGGTTAAGTAGTTCTACTATCATTGCCATTTTTGATTTGGGAGTGGCTAATGGTCAATAATAGTGTCTAATGTAATACAAGTGATGGTTAAGTAGTTCTACTATCATTGCTCATTGCAAATGCTCATCAGATACTCCTGGTTTTGTAGACAGCATAAGTCAATAATAGTGGAATTGAAAAACTATAGCCCGGAAAATGAATCAATGGGTTCATCCCATAAGCTTTAGCCAAAGCCCTGCAACTCTGTAAATGAAAAATAGAAAAAAGGCAAGATGAAACAAATAAGAATAAGAGACTCAAATATAAGTGAAGACTGATAATCGAACACTGGGGGAATAATAAATATACCTGGCACTTTTCTGCACAATTTACAAAAGCCACAGTAAAGGAAAAGAAGCTTTTGAGTCTACATAACTTTACTAAGCCAATTAATTATCAATTAAATCAATTCACAACATAAACAGGTGAGTGCTACTTTCCATTTGTGAAAAAGCATCCAAGTGTTTCAGTAATTTATCAGTTCCATTTTTTGTTTCCTGAAGTGTAACGATATAATACAAATATTCTCCACACCATGCATATGTTAACATCTAAAATAGATTAGCAGTTGAAGACTAACCTCAAAATGCTTCCAACAAATTGCCAAGCATACCACCAAGAGAACTTTTCGTATCCACCGCTTGCCAAAATGAAATTTTCAATTTTCAATGCCTTGGTAACCATACAACAGAAAACTCATTTTTTCCCGAGTCATAATCATCTTCTTTCTGTCCTGAACACAATAGAAAGTGTTCCCGACAGATCTCTCTTTCAGCAGCCAAAGCTTTAGTGACCAAAATAGAAGGCAAAACCAAAAAGAAGAGTTGGGGAAGAACCACCACCATAATATCTGGAGATCCAACATACTCATGTTTTTCCCTTCCACAACAACTTTTAACTACCCAGCCCATATAAGTCATGTATCCCCTATCCTTGCCATCGGTGAAAACTTGCCCAATAAACCAGGGTAATAATATGAGATGGAGTATATATCCTAATATACCATACCAAACTATGGGAACCCTGCACAACACTTGCAAAACCCATGCTATACCATTTATGAAACCTTTATTGGCAATGAAACTCCTGCAAGTATACTGCTTCTTTGAGTAAATGAGGAGAGCTTTTGGAATAAGAAGAATGAAGAATATAAAATACAGAGCAGACCAGAGTATTGGGTAATACAAGGCAGCCCATTGACAACCCATGACAAAAAATTGACAAGCTTTGTCATAGATGTCTCCAATACCAAATTGACATTCATACTTAAGGTGTGATGAAGATGTTGCCATTAAGCGTGAGTCTAGTGGAAATGTTTAGGTGTTTTTCTATAAGTCAAAAACCAAAGTCCTTCCAAAATTATGTTCCCATGACTTTATGATATCAAATCGCTATATAGGTATGTTCCTATGCCTTTATACTATCAAACATATATAACAATCTATAATGACTAACAATATCATTAGTCTGCACTTTCCAAAGGTAAGTGATAAATCAATTTCTTTATTAGCACCCAAACAAGACTTAGACATGGGTTAACATGAGTATATAATACATAAGTGTCATGTCCACAAGCATCCAACATGCTAAATTTCCAATAGGAGAATTGTCATTAATCATAGCAAAAAGAAAAAGCTTGAGTTTTTGAAGAAAGATAAAGAGATGTTTAGGTAACTTATGTTTATTGAAAACATCATAGCCAAATACGGAATAAGAAAAACATTAAGCTTTGGCACTAATAATTTAAAATTAAAAAAAAAAAAATTTAAAATCTCAAACATTTACAGTAAAATATACGTATAAAGAAATGAAGTAACATCATCAAGTTTTTCACATTAGGTACATGGTATGCCAAAATATATTGAAATGGATTATCATGCAGGCGTTTGAGAAAGAAAAACATCATCCATTCATGACAAGAAGAGAACCTAGAGAATTTTTCAAATTCATCAATTTTTTTTTTTGATAGGTAATAAAAATTTTATTTCATCAAAAGAAATCCAATGACCTAGGTACACAGGAAGTATACTTAGATCAAAGCGCAAAGTTACAGCATACAAAAATCTAAAAAATCAAAAATAGAAGAAAAAGAAAAAGAGCCAGAGGCATTAGACCAGTCCATCAAGGTTCGAATAAGGAACCACTTAAGCTCCAACACACTTCTTTCCTTGCCATCAAAAGCTCTAGAGTTACGCTCCCACCATAGCACCCAACAGATACCATGAGGGATTGAACTCCAAAGATCCTGGATCTTTGATTTTCCCCTGCCTTCCCCCCAACAAGCCAGGAGTTCCAACACCCCTTTAGGCATAACCCATTGCAGACCAAAAAGAGTGAGTATACAGCTCCAAAGCTCCGCAAATCCATCAATTAGTAGTGTCAATTACTAAAAAGGGGGAAAAGAATAGAAAAGAACAACCCCAAATTTGACTTAGGGCAGAAACAATAAGCAGTTATATTGCCATTGAAACCATGCAAATAGAAAAATCTCTGTAGCAGTACATATAGATGAACCAGCTACAGGGTAAATAACTGACCTGCAGAGTGACACTATTGACATTCCCACTTCTGCCCAACTGCCCATTGATGCTATATTTTGAAAAGAAATCAAAAGAACCACCAACAGCTGGCACACCAAAGTTATCATGATTGAAGGTCGAAGAAAATGCACTTGTCAAGTCCACTCCTTTTTATAACATCTTCCATTATGTTCTGGTATTCCACCCACTCCTCCTCTTTTTGCTTCATTGTTAACAAATCCTTGCTTTTCCCATCTGGTAAGGACAAGGAAAACATGAAGATTACAGAAGAAACAACCATCAGGACTTTAGTTTGATAAGAACATCAAAAGTTTCATACATTTACAGCTTTACAGTGAGTATATATATGACAACTTTTAGACAGATATGAACGAATTCAAAGAAATAAACATATAACTGAAGCAAAATGCCCAACTCTTCAAATGCATTTCATGCTGTGTTAGAAGACTTAGAAGAAGGAAAATGGAAGTGATATTATGTTAAAAAACTTAGGTGGTGCATGGTTTGGTTCTTAAAGCTATATGGTGTAAAACAATTTAAAATGTCATATTAGATTCTTAGCATTTTTCAGTGATTTGAACATAATAAATTATTATGACAATCAAGTAATTATTCCCCTTGATTATACTTAAATTATACTCTAAACAATGATTTATTTAGTGTAAAAGTACTTACTAAAGCTTAAATTTAATTAAATAATTTTTTACATGTTCAACTTGACTCGATCAACCTATCTCATTGTAAAATAACCAGACGGGTTCTAAGTGCGTTGAGGTTTTTAAAAGATAAATGAAAAGTGTTTAGGATGAAATTCTTAAAATTTAATAGGGTTTGATAAAATAAATAATTCGAGGGTTTGGGTTTGGATAGACTTTTTCTGTCCTAAATCCAACCCGCTATTCTTATGATAGTCACTCAGCGTAAAGAGTATAACCATCTGGAGTAACCATGATTACTAAAACAAAACTTTTGTTATATAGTATATGATATAATTTAGTAAAGAGGGACAACATACGAAAAGAAAAAAAAGTAAAGAGGAATAAATATGTGGTTATGACATCATCTTAGACATACTAGCTAATGTCCCGTGTGATACGCGGTGTATTTTGAAATATATATTTGAGCAATTTATCAAATAATATTTCATTGACAACTAGTTAATAATGCCATTCAAATGGCTTCTTTCTAAATTTCCGGAAAGCCAAAAGCAAAATGGAAATGATTTCTCCAAGTTTGAAGAAGGATATAACTGATCTCACTTAGCATTTATTGGAACTATGACAGTTGAAGTACTTTGTGTCATTACTATCCACCACAAAGATCAAATCTAAAGTGTTTTGAATGTAGTGCATGTCTCAATAATGGTTAACAACTTTATTGATAATGAGCAAAACATACAACATATACAAAGATGAAACAAAAAAGGATTAGAGAAAAAAGGCATTCGGCGAACACCGGTCTCATCCTTTTTGATATGCTAACGAGAAATAGATGGACTAATCTAAATAGCTTAGGATTAGTATAAAATATATTTTTATCTTGACATACAATGTGCATTACAACAATCGGAAAACAAAATTAACATATTCTAACTTTACAGCTTCAATGTTATACTAGTCGCAAACCTGCGCGATGCGCGAAAACGTCTTAATTTTGTGTGTAAATATATAAGAAATTTATTTATAATGTAAACTCGTGAACACCTGTAGCATCAACTTCTTGAATAGTTTCAATTATTATATATATATAAAAGAACCCATACCACAAAACAAAACAAATCCAATTTGACCATAAACACAAAACACACAACTCCAATCAGAAAACCAAGGGGAAAAAAAAAATACTAACCACTACAAAACTACAACCCAAGGTTCAGAACCCACAAATCCAATAAAAAAATAAAAATAAAAACTACAAACCTAATAATAACAAATACCACAAAATCCACAAATCGAATCAAAGAGCAAAAGGGGAAAAAAATTGCATCTTTCATACACAAACCACCACAGAATCACAGGGGCAAAAAAAAAAATTTCAGCACAGCATCACCAAATGTTAGGGCAGTGAGTAGTGGAGAGTTTAAATAGGAGATTGAGGGTGCAATCAATTGGGGAGATGAAGAGGTAAGGGGAGAAAAACCCATGGGAGATGAAGAGGCGAGGGGGAGAGAGTATGGGAGATGAAGAGGTAAGGGGGAGAGAGAGTGGGAGATGAAGAGATGAAAGATGAGATCTGAGAGAGAGAGAGAGTGAAAAAGATGGTAGGAAGACATGGACGTCTGTGGGTGCAGGGATTATGACGTGGCGGTGTTTGGAGGAGAAAAAAAAAATTCTCTCTGTTTCAGCTTTTAATTTATACTGGTCGCAAACCCGCGCGTGCGCGGAAAATTCAAATGTAAATCTTGTTACTAAAGTATCAAGTAGAAGCAACAACTTTCTTTCAACGGTTACTGTAGAATTATTTGCGGAATATTTTCTGTGTATATTCTTCTCTCTAGGAGGTATATTATATAGATGTACAATAGGTCTAAATAAGGAAACAATCAATCATAGCTAATTACATGATTTACTCCTACAATTAAGCTATATTATACATAAATACTAACAACACTCCCCCTCAAGCTGGAGAGTAGATATCAATGACTCCCAGCTTGCTACAAATAGAGTTAATGGCATTCTTGGGAAGAGCTTTAGTGAAGATGTCTGCTAGTTGACTTCCAGAAGGTACAAATGGTGTGATGATGTCTTTTGATTCCACTTTAGAACGAACAAAGTGACAATCAACTTCGATATGCTTGGTTCTTTCATGGAAGACTGGATTACTAACAATATGAATGGCTGCCTGATTGTCACAATAAAGAGGTGTTGGACCTTGTGTTAAGAGTCCAAATTCTTGAAGAACAGTTCTCAACCAAGTTAACTCACAAGTGGTATGAGCCATGGCACGGTACTCTGCTTCAGCACTAGAGCGAGCCACAACTGACTGCTTCTTACTTCTCCAAGTGACAAGATTACCACCTATGAAAGTGCAATAACCAGTGGTAGATTTTCGATCTGAAGGTGACCCTGCCCAGTCAGCATCAGTATAACCTTCAATGCGGAGATGACCAGATGATCGATAAAAGAGACCACGACCTGGAGCATTTTTGAGATACTTTAGGATGCGTATGACTGCATTCATGTGAGGAACTCGAGGATTGGTCATAAATTGACTCACAATGCTAACTGCATAAGAAATATCAGGCCGAGTAATGGTTAGATAAATAAGTTTACCAACAAGTCTACGATAGGTGTCTGGATCATCAACAAAGTCACCCTCGTCTGGCATTAATTTCAGATTGGGTTCCATGGGTGTAGCAACAGGTTTGGAGCCAAGATAACCTGTGTCTTGTAGAATGTCGAGGGTATATTTTCTCTGAGATAAGCTTATGCCTGCTTTTGATCTGGCAACCTCAATACCAAGAAAATAACGAAGCTTACCCAAGTCTTTAGTGAGAAAACTCGAGCTGAGATGATTGATCAAGATCTGGATGCCTTCCTTGTCACTCCCAGTGATGACAATATCATCCACATAAACAACTAATATCACAATACCAGTTCTTGTCTTCTTAAAGAAGACAGAATGATCTGCTTGGCTGCGAGTCATACCATGAGAAACCACTGCCTTACTGAATTTGTCAAACCAAGCACGTGGAGATTGTTTGAGGCCATAGATAGATTTCTTGAGATGACACACACACTCCCCCTTGGACTCAAACCCGGGTGGTTGAGTCATATAAACAGTCTCAGTAAGATCACCATGCAGAAAGGCATTTTTGACATCGAGTTGGTGAAGTGGCCAATCAAGATTAGCAGCCAGGGAGATAATAATACGGATAGAGTTCAACTTGGCAACAGGAGAAAAAGTCTCAGTGTAATCAAGGCCATATGTCTGAGTGAAGCCTTTGGCCACAAGACGAGCCTTCAAGCGATCAACAGTACCATCGGGATTCTGTTTAACGGTAAAAACCCAACGACAACCAACAATAGAAGTTCCTGCAGGTTTGGGAATTAGATCCCAAGTATGATTCAATTCTAAAGCATGCATTTCCTCTTCCATTGCCTTACGCCAACCAGGGTGAGAAAGGGCTTCCCTATAGGACTTAGGAACAACAAGAGATGATAATGATAAAGAAAATGCTTTAAAAGAAGGAGACAGATGATCAAAGGAAACACGGTTAGAGATAGGATGCTCAGTGCAAGTACGCTTACGCTTACCCTTACGAATGGCAATGGGAAGATCAAGATCCGAGGTAGACTGAGGAGGAGGCGAATCTGCAGACGGCGAGGCGGATGGGGGAAGTGGTAGAGAGAACTCTACTGGTGGTGGTGGTGGAACGAGAGGGACATCCTGATTTCGCCGACGAACATAAACCTGAGAGATAGGAGGAACAGGAGGAACAATGGAAATAGGGGAAGTTGGAGGAGCAATGGGAACATGTGTAGGGATAACAGGGGCAGATAACATAGATTCCTGTAACTGTCTTCCCTGAGGAGAATAATATGGGATATCCTCAAAGAATGTCACATCAGCACTGACAAAGTGTTTGCGTAAGGAAGGACTATAGCACCGATATCTTTTCTGAGTACGAGAATAACCGAGAAAGATGCACTTATGAGCACAAGGATCAAGTTTGTCACGATTGGGACTGTGATTATGAACAAAAGAAACACAACCAAAGACTCTTGGAGGAACAGAGAAGGGATTTTTGCCAGGAAAGAACATCTCAAAAGGAGACTTACCTTTGAGAATACGAGATGGCATCCTATTCAAAAGATATGCGGCAGTAAGAACTGCATCTGCCCAAAAAAGCTTAGGGACATGCATTTGGAGCATGAGAGCACGAGCAATAGCTAGAATGGGCCCATTTTTCCGTTCTGCAATGCCATTTTGTTGAGGAGTACGAACACAAGATGTTTGATGTATAATACCTCTAGACTCAAGAAATTGCTGGAACGCACTATCTAGATATTCACGAGCATTATCAGTTCGAAAAGCAAGAAGTTTGGCATTAAATTGATTAGAAATTTCAGCATAAAAGGATTGGAAGACTGAAAACAATTGAGATCTATCTTTAAGCACATAAACCCAAGTTAAACGAGAGTGATCATCAATAAAAGTGACAAAATAACGAGCATCACATAAACTAGTAGTACGAGCTGGCCCCCAAATATCAGAGTGAACTAGTTCAAACGGATGTAAACATGGGTCATCAGTGCGAAGTTTAAAAGTAGCTCGATGATGTTCACTAAGTTCACAAGTTTCACAATTAAAATTAGAAAAAGTAGGTAAGGTGGGTACTAAATGTTTAAGATTGACCGACGAGGGGTGCCCAAGACGACAATGCCACTGATATGGAGAATTTGTAGAATGAAAAGCAGATGGAATCGAGGGGCTAGATGGTTGAAAGTAGTAGAGTCCATCTTTGACAAATCCCCCACCAATCATCCTCTTCGTCTTCAGATCCTGAAATTCACAATGAGACGGATAAAAAGCAACAGAACAGTTTAAGGCAAGGGTAAGTTTGTGTACAGACAATAGATTAAAAGGGAACTCAGGTAAGTATAAAACATCAGACAAAGTGAGATCAGAAGTGGTTACAGTACCTTTCCCTTGGATAGGAGTTTTAGTACCATTAGCAACAGTGACAAATGAAGGGGAACAAGGACTAGAAGTATGTGAAAGAAGTGAAGAATTACCGGTCATATGGTCAGAAGCTCCTGAGTCGATAACCCAAGACGGAGTAGAAGAGGAATGAAGACAAGTGTTACCTGACGCGATCAGCAAGAAGGATGAGGCATTAGCACGCTGGAGAAGTGAATCATACTCAGTTTTGCTAATAAGAACCTGGTCCACAAGAAGAGAACTGGAATTGTCCCCATCAATATAGTGATTAGTACAACCACAACGAGTGCACTGCTTGATACCGCGGTCACTTAACCTTGTGATACAACCAAAAGTTTTGAACCGGAACAAGATAATGTCACGAGCTTTCAAGATAACACGAACAACTCGTGACCACGGAAGATAATTGGAGCCTTTGAATTTGGTACTAGTCATAAAACCATAGAAAAGAGAATCCTGAAAGTATTTGGTGTCACCCATAATAATACAAGAAAGATGCCGAGAGTACCCAAAAAATAGTGGGTGTTACCAAGATGCACAGGTATGTTACCAAAAAAGATGCCAAGAGTACCAAAAATGAGTGGCTGTTACCAAGAGGCACAGGTATGTTACCAAAAAAGATGCCAAGAATACCAAAAATGAGTGTCTGTTACCAAGATGCACGTGACCACAGCTTATAAAAAAAAACTGATACCCAAGGTCCACTGTGGTTCCGAGAGAGATCTGAGAGAGTAAGGTGCTGGCAGCGGCGTGAGAGAGCCAAGACCGAGGCCCGAGACAAGCCGAGAGTAGTAGATCGAGAGGGTCACCGCAAGTCTAGGTGGAGTACGAGGAGCCGAGATGTCACCGGCGAAGCCTGGTGAGCCGATAAAAGTCCGAGATGGTCACCGGCGAAGCCTGGTGAACCAATATAAGTCCGAGATGGACACCGGCAAAGCCTGGTGAGCCAATACAATCCGAGATGTCCACCGGCGAAGCGTGGTGATCAAAGTAGGTACCGCCGAGTCCTGGCGGCGCCGGAATCCGAGAGAGAACAAAGAAACCCTAAATTTTTAGGGTTTCAAAAAAGAACAGGTAACCTGCTCTGATACCATGTAGAATTATTTGCGGAATATTTTCTGTGTATATTCTTCTCTCTAGGAGGTATATTATATAGATGTACAATAGGTCTAAATAAGGAAACAATCAATCATAGCTAATTACATGATTTACTCCTACAATTAAGCTATATTATACATAAATACTAACAACAGTTACAAAATTAATAAATAACATTATTGGGTTCTTAATAACGAATCATGATCAACATTCCCAGCTTTGTCAACTTAGTTTCTCGGATAGGCATGCATTACGCTACCCAATGACTTCAATTTATTGGGTTATGTGGCTCTATATGCAGTAATTATTTGCAAAATAAAAAAGAGAGAAACATCACCAAGCTATTTGACTTGGATAGCATGTTGATAGAATACAAAAACTATTCATGTCAACTGGCATTTACATAAGATATTAGGGAACATAACACAATTTATCACTGATTTAAAAATATTTCCATCTCATATATATTGATTAATTGAAATAGGGTCCCCCTGAGAGAGAGAGAGAGAGAGAGAGAGAGAGAGAGAGATCTAATACATGAAAAGAGGACCATTTAATTGAAAGTTTTACAGCAATGTGTCCATTAGATAATTGGTAGAAGCATAAGTGTTGGAGTCATGTATAGCAGTTGAATAAGTGTAGGTGATAATTACGCAAACTTTGAATAAAAGCATAATATACTTAGAAATAATAAATAAAGTCCAATGGCTAGGCAAGAACCTATATATATAGTGCAAGGTTATGAGCAGAATTGTAAAGACAAAACTATACTTTGAAGTTTGAACTTTAAAACTGAATCTACTTTTTCTCAACTTTACAGGCATTGTATAGCAACAATTTCAAAAAACAACAAAATAAAAGCAGAGTTTTATATTTAAATTCCTCAGCTACAAAGATAATAACCGATGGTTCTCATAAATATGTACAGTGATCAAAAAACAACAAAATGAAATTCTTTAAAAAAAAAAATAATCTCCTGGGCTGAAATTTCTAACTTAGTCTATTACCACAAAATAATTGAAATTCACCATGAAAATTGGTGAAGATATACACATTATACAAAAGAGGAGATTTTTCTCTAAAATGAATTACAAATAGTTAAAAGCAATAGAATTTAGATACTCAAAATGGGACCATAAGAAACAGTATTGAAATGCTCTCAATAGAATAAAAATAATCTCAAAGTCTAACAAAAATACTGAAAATCTTGATTTTTCTATTATAAATTATTGAAATGAATAGAATAAGAACAAAAGCATATTAGAATTCTAAATAAGAATAGAGATGACTCAAGGATTTTATCATATAGCTTGTGTACATGTACTTAAAATTTTCTGTTGTGTTTTTCCTTTTAACAATGATGATGTAAATACACAAAAATCAGGATCAAACTAAAGAGAAATCAAACCATTAAAAAAAATGAACCCAAAAAATAAGATTACCTTATACTTCCTAGTCATTGTGCAACACAAACTTAACCAAAAATAAGATCTTATACCTCACACTTCCAATTTGGTGATGGAAAGTTTGGTTCATGTATTTCTTTCAAACATCTTAAGGGAGAAAATAATCACTTGCAACCATACATTAAACAAATGAATAAATTAGTCCAATGTTGGTGTTGGGAAACAAAATGTAAAGTAAGGAAAAGGCAGAATTATGCAGACCTTAACCAAGATGTGGACCACTATTTGGGTACTCATCCGCTCTGCCTCAAACTGCAACAAACAGACACCACTAATAACTTATTACTAATATGCCTAACAATTGCAATTACAATTACAAACAAAAAACTTAGACTCGCCAATTGTATGTACCTATGTATATTGCATATGACAAACAAATACGGAATTATCCAACGAAGAAGGCAAATATTAACAATCAAATGTGGTAATTTACTCTTCCTCATCTTCTGCATTACCCAAAATTCAGGATCTATGATATAGAAAGGATGCCTAAATACCTACTATTAGCTTCATTTATACTTCTAAGAACCCTACTATTAGCTCATTACAATTTTATACTTGAGTAACACTGCACAGTAGCAACCTCGTAACATTGGGGAATGATATTATATTAATTTGAACGATGGGTTGGGCTTAAGAGGCAGTGAGAGTAGCTTGAACGATGAAGTGGCAGAGACTTTGGCTCTCTGGAACGTAGAGAAGGGCTTGGGAGAAGTTTCTGGAATGAGTGGTATTGTCAGTCATTTTGACGAACACTTTGCAAGCAATTTCTCAAGAGCTCAATCCTTTGAATAATGTTGATCAATTTGAACTTTCGGTTACACACGCATCAACATTCAACACATAAGTATCTTCCACCATTTTATTGAGCCAACACTAGAGAAAATAATAAAACCATAAAAAAAAACCTCATACCTACGAAGTTAACAAACTCTGACTACTGTTTATCGTGTCCGATCAGGCCCTTACGAAAACCTCAACGCCGTTAATGGGTCTCCACCACGTGCCGATTCTCGCGGCGACCACACCAGCCAGATAGGTGATCTTCTTGCACATCCTAAAGAAAGTGAGTCCTTATAGTCATGGATGCAAAAGATGAGATCTGAAACAGCAATCTTATTAGTTATAAAGAAGAACAACTGACGTCAATCAAAACGAATCACCCTGAAACCCTTCAAAACCCCAAAAATTTGAAACCGTGGAAATTTAGATTTAATGGATGTAACGGTTTTTGTGGAAGACTTTGAAGGTGCAGCCTCTCTCAATGTATCGAAACGGCGTCGTTTTGATGCCGTTTTGATGCAATTTTAAATACATCAAACCACGTCGTTTTGAGTTCATTAGCTATTAGTTTATTTTATTTTATTTGGGTCCTTTTAGACTTTTAAGTACCTGGGGCTATCTTCCGTTCATTTACAGTTAATTAACTTTGTTTTAGAAAAATTGTCAAAAAAAAAAAAAAAAAACTTTGTTTTAGAAAAAACAATTACTTTTTTAATGCATCCTTTTAGTATTCGGACTTTTGAGGCCTCTTTTGGTTTTTTATTTTGGGTTTCACTTTATTGTATGTGTACAATAAAGTGAGAAAAAAAAAATTGGAAGGCTATTAATTTTTTTCCTTCCCTTTTTTTAAAGGGAAATGGTGTGGAAATAACAACATTTGGTGTGGAAATAACACTACCCTTTTTAAATAAAAAAAAACAATTAAAGAATTAATAGTAGACGATTAAGGGCATTTTTTATTTACGAATTTATGAAAATAGGAAATTAGTGGAATTAATATATCACATTTAATAGTGAACATTATATGAAGAATTAATAGTAGACAATTAAGGGCTAACCTTTTTATTTCATTAATTATATACAAATAGCAAACACGTGGTAGTATTTGTCCAACTAAGCTATCACATGTCAAGCAGAAGGCATTGTCATACATGTCATATGACAGAGATATGACAATGTCTTTTGCTTTAATTTATACATAGATAGATTATAGATTATAGATTAGAGCCATCAATTTAAGGGAACAAACGAATTGACACAAGTCCCAAATTATTTATGGACAAAACCTTGACTAACTCCAAATTATATAGTTAACAATAAAAAATAAAAACCAAAAATTGTAACCAATAAACGTTCCTTAACAAGGGTTGTAAAATTTAACCTAATGAGATGGCATAAATTATCCACAAAATCGTCAAGTCAATGACAGGATTGAATATAGGGATTAACCACATTTTCTTGCTGGTGGGGATCCATCTTTAATTGCTTTTGGATAATTTTAACTGATGATTCCTAGAAGCTACCTATCAGAGGATGCATCTTTGATGTTTCAAAAATTTGTCAAGTCAATGGCAAGCTATATGGAATCAACCATGTTTCTTACTGGTAGAGGGATGCATCTTTAATTTCTTTTGTACATCATTTTAAGGGATGCATGTTTTCAAAGACTAAAGACTTCATTGACAATTTAGCTAGGAAATTTGTTCCTATTTATTCTTTTCTAGAATGATTGAGTTTTCCATTCAATTTAACCCAAGTTTTAGACGGATGGGTAGTGGGCGTGCAATTCTGTCTAATTGGAAAATTAAATTCTTATTATCAAAAGTTTGGGAGGACATTGAAAACTGAGTAAAAGATTATGGTGAAAAAGTGTAATTTATCCCAAGAAAAATGAAATGTTTAAAGTTTTCAAGGTAAATTACACTTTCCACCCTAATTTTTCTCCAATTTTTCAATATTCCCCAAACTTTCGATTGCATGCCCAATACCCCATCTATCTAAATTGGGGTTAAATTGGATGAAAACTAACTCATGGGGCCACATTGAAATTAAATTTCTAAAAATACTCTCATTGGAAAAAGTAAATCCTCAAAAATGCATTCACTGGCCTTTGTACATGACTAAGTTTTCTATCTAATTTAACCCCAATATAGACGGAGAGGGTACTGTGTGTACAATTCTGAATAATCACTCATCCCATTATACTATTCCAGTTAATTTTTGTGACCATTACTCTATTCCAATTCTGAATATCAACGGAAAAGGCTCGTTGATAACCTAACTCAGTTAAAGGAACTTCTTTTGGACAGTGTAGATATGTCCTCAGTGAGACCTAGTTCCTTGATGAATCTGTCATCCTTGATGACTACTCTTAGTCTCTCATTTTGTCAATTGCAAGGAGAAATTGAAGACAACAATTTCCACCTTCTTGGTATACAAATCCTCATTCTACAGGGAAATAAGGACTTAAGAGGTTATTTTCCAAAGTATAACTGGACTAGTTCCCTTAAGTTGTTAGATTTCTCGTCCATGAGTTTCTTAGGAGAATTACCAGATTCTATTGGTAATCTAGAGTCCTTGAATTACTTGGATCTCTCCCATTGCAGTTTCACTGGTTCAATTCTAGCATCGTTTGGGAATCTCACACAAATTACTTATTTGAAGTTATCATCTAATAGTTTTACTGAGTCCATTCCAGAATCCCTTGGGAATCTCATACAACTTAGTTTTTTGGATTTATCAAATAACAGTTTTACCGAGTCAATTCTGGCATCACTTGGGAACCTTACAAAAATTACCTTTTTGGATCTATCAATTAACAAACTTAGCGGTGAGATTCAATTACCACTTTCAATTTTTTTATGTTTTAGGTGTAGCCTCATCAAACTAACATATATTTTTTTTATCACTGGTAAATATTTTAACAGGTTCGTTGCCATCATCCCTATTCAGCATGCCAAAGCTCTCCCGTTTAGACCTTCACGAAAATCAACTTGTTGGTCCTCTTCCTAATCGTGTAAGTGGGCTTTTGGATCTAAACTTTCTATTGTTACAGAATAATTTGCTGAATGGGACTCTGCCATCTTGGTTGTTCACTTTACGGTCTTTGGTGGAGTTAATCATCGTTGGTAATCAATTCATTGGTGAAATTGGTGAATTCAAGTCTAATTCTTTACAGATCATTGTTATGGGAGATAATAAGCTACATGGCCCTCTACCTAGATCAATCTCTAGACTTGTGAACCTTACTTATCTAGATCTCTCATTAAATAACTTGAGCATTATGTTGGAGTTAGAAATATTTTCAAAGCTCATAAATCTTCAAGATCTTGATTTTTCATATAACAATGTATCTTTCAACATCAACAATAATATCACCAAAATCTTGCCCATGCTTCAAAGTTTGAGCTTGCGTTCTTCCAACATAAGTGAATTCCCAACTTTCTTAAGAACAACACCAAAATTGCTGATCTTAGACCTGTCCGACAACAAAATTTGTGGTCAAGATCCAATATGGTTGGGGGATGTCGCAAGGGATTCATTATCTTTTCTAAATCTTTCTCACAACTTTTTGACAAGTATAGACGAAATTCCTTGGAAGAACATAATTTCTGTTGATCTTCATGACAACTTGCTTCAAGGACCATTTCCTGCTCTACGTGCTCCTAGCCTAGAATATTTATGGATCTCACAAAAAGCAAATGACCAAGATATTGCATATAATCTTTACTTACTATCATTGCCATATTTGATTTGGGAGTGGCTAAAGGCATGTCCATAGATGATAAAAATTGATTTAATGTGATACACTAAAATTCTAATGTAATACAAGTGATGGTTAAGTAGTTCCAGGACATTGGCCTAATTATTAAGGAGCTAATAATTACACATCTTTTTTCCTTTTTATTTTATTTATTTATTTTTTTTTTTATGGGGGGTGGGGGGGATCACATTCCATTTCAAAGCCAAAACCATCAATCTTTGCAGTTATGGCGATTAAGGTGTTTGGCTAGCTTATTTGCTTAAAGGTGAGACACAAGGCTGCTTTAAGCAAATAAACTAAGTCACTTTTTATCTCACCTTTGAACATATAAGTATAGCCAAATACACAACAGTAGCAAAGAAGTGCATCATTTGCTATCACTTCTAAAAGTATCAAATACTGCTTCTAATATAATCCACATAAACTTGATGAAGGTTAGCACATGTTTACTCCTTGCAAATGCTCATCAGATACTCCTGGTTTTGTAGACAGCATAAGTCAATAATAGTGGAATTGAAAAGCTATATCCCGGAAAATGAATCAATGGGTTCATCTCATAAGCTTTAACCAAAGCCCTGCAACTCTGTAATTGAAAAATAGAAAAAGGCAAGAAGAAACAAATAAGAATAAGAGACTCAAATATAAGTGAAGACTCATAATTGAACACTGGGGAATAATAAATATACTTGGCTGTACAATTTACAAAAGCCATAGTAAAGGAAAAGAAGCTTTTGAGTCTACATAACTTACTAAGCCAATTAATTATCAATTAAATCAATTCACAACATAAACAGGTGGGTGCTACTTTCCATTTGTGAAAAAGCATCCAAGTGTTTCAGTAATTTATCGGTTCCATTTTTTGTTTCTTGCAGTGTAACAATATACAACAAATATTCTCCACACCATGCATATGTTAATATCTAAAATAGATTAGCAGTTGAAGACTAACCTCAAAATGCTTCCAACAAATTGCCAAGCATAGCACCAAGAGAACTTTTCGTATCCACCGCTTGCCAAAATGAAATTTTAAATTTTCAATGCCTTGGTAACCATACAACAGAAAACTCATTTTTTCCCTATCATAATCATCTTCTTTCTTTCCTGAACGCAATAGAAAGTGTTCCCGACAGATCTCTCTTTCAGCAGCCAAAGCTCCAGTGACCAAAATACAAGGCAAAACCACAAAGAAGAGATGGGGAAGAACCACCACCATAATATCTGGAGATCCAACATACTCATGTTTTTCCCTTCCATAAGAACTTTTAACTACCCAACCCATATAAGTCATGTATCCCCTATCCTTGCCATTGGTGAAAACTTGCCCAATAAACCAGGGTAACAATATGAGATGGAGTATGTATCCTAACATACCATACCAAACTATGGGAACCCTGCACAACTCTTGCAAAACCCATGCTATACCATTTATGAAACCTTTATTGGCAATGAAACTCCTGCAAGTATACTGCTTCTTTGAGTAAATGAGGAGAGCTTTAGGAATAAGAAGAATGAAAAATATAAAATACAGAGCAGACCAGAGTATTGGGTAATACAAGGCAGCCCATTCACAACCCATGACAAAAAATTCCTTCCATGTCCAGGAGAGCTTCACACTGAGACCATTAACAGAAAACGGCCTTAATTCAGTCAGAGTTGATCTGCCCAAGATGTCAGTCGCTTCAATTTGCAACCAGTATCTATCAGCAGATGGGTCCTCAAATGCTTTGTAATTCCATGGAGCAGTATAAAAATCCCCCCTAGAGGTGTTATCCACAAGCTTTGTCATAGATGTCTCCAATACCAAATTGAGTTTTCCAGGTGTGGTGTCAAAAATCCTAGCCATGACTGACACAATTGGAGAAACAGAAAAAACCAAAGCTCTGACTGAGTCATAAGATGATGGGAGCATAACTTGACATTCATACTTGCGACGAGATGAAGATGTTGACATTAAGCGTGAGTCTAGTGGAAATGTGGGCAATATAATTGTTTTTTTGGTTCCTAACTTAAAGTCAATGTCAACGTATGAAACATGACCTCTATCAATGGCCAAAATTCGCATTGCTCTACTCTTCCTCCAATCACCCATCTCCCACTCCCAGAATTCTTCAAATGGTGGGGCTTCAAAAGAACAATTTACATTACTTCCAGCAGACATTTGGTGTATATTAAACTGTAAAAACTTCGGGAAGGAAAAAAAAGGATGCCTAGATTGGTGGTGCCGCTTCAAATTTTTACCAAACCTAGTGTGGAGATGCCCACATAGGTAAGCTGATAGTGAATGGTTGAGGAGAATATCTTTTAGGCTCTTTCCAGAATTTGAGGATGCTGAGAATGAAAGGGGAAAATGCCCAAAGGAAATCTTGGTCACTGGTTTTATTGATTGAGAATTCCACTGCGAGAGCTCCAAATCTAATTCTGCTAACAGTTGATCAGTAGGATGCCCAAAAAGATTAGTTGGACCTCGTAAACCAACAGACATTGTGCTATCAAAGCCGACAAAGAGATGTTTCTGCTCACTAGTCTGGATTACAAACCACAAATGTACATAAGAGGGGGAAAAAAATCTTTTCAATTAACAATCAGCAACATGACAGTTTTAATCCTGGCTTGAGATTCCAAAACGAAAGTTTTAACTCCTAGATAATTTGTCAGTAGCTTAATTCAGTTTTTCCAAAACTTGGGACTGTTTAGGTGTTTTCTATAAGTAGGCTAAATCCAAGTCAAAACACAAAGTCCTTCCAAAATTATGTTCCCATGACTTTATGATATCAAATCGCTATATAGGTATGTTCCTATGCCTTAATAATATCAAACATATATAACAATCTATAATTGACTTTGTATGCATAAAACGAAGGATGGTAGAACAACTACGGATCTGATTAAAATGACTAACAATATCATTAGTCTGCACTTTCCAAAGGAAAGTGAAGATCAATTTCTTTATTAGCACCCAAACAAGACTTAGACATGGGTTAACATGAGTATATAATACATGAAGTGTCATATACACAAGCATCCAACATGCTAAATATCCAATAGGAGAATTGTCATTAATCATAGCAAAAAGAAAAAGCTTGAGTTTTTGAAGAAAGATGAAGAGATGTTTAGGTAACTTATGTTTATTGAAAACATCATAGCCAAATACGGAATAAGAAAAACATTAAGCTTTGGCACTAATAATTTAAAAAAAAAAAAAAACATTAAAATCTCAAACATTTACAGTAAAATATACGTATAAAGAAATGAAGCTACATCATCAAGTTTATCACATTAGGTACATGGTATGCCAATATATATTTAAATGGATTATCATGCAGGCGTTTGAGAAAGAAAAACATCATCCATTCATGACAAGAAGAGAACCTAGAGAATTTTTCAAATTCATCAATTAGTAGTGTCAATTACTAAAAAGGGGGAAAAGAAAAGAAAAGAAAAATCCCAAATTTGACTTAGGGCAGAAACAAAAAGCAGTTATATTGCCATTGAAACCATGAAAATAGAAAAATCTCTGTAGCAGTACATATAGATGAACCAGCTACAGGGTAAATAACTGACCTGCAGAGTGACACTATTGACATTCCCACTTCTGCCCAACTGCCCATTGATGCTATATTTTGAAAAGAAATCAAAAGAACCACCAACAGCTGGCACACCAAAGTTATCATGATTCCCCCTAAGGTCGAAGAAAATGCTCTTGTCAAGTCCACTCCTTTTTATAACATCTTCCATTATGTTCTGGTATTCCACCCACTCCTCCTCATTTTGCTTCATTGTTAACAAATCCTTGCTTTTCCCATCTGGTAAGGACAAGGAAAGAAGATTACAGAAGAAACAACCATCAGGACTTCAGAACATTTGTCTATATGAGTGTACATTTGTGTTTAAATTTGTAAGAATGAGGTGGAGGCGGAGATTGTGGCTTCAATCAAGACCCATTACGTATGTAACATACCAAAGGAGCAGGGATATCTGGTTTCAACACCCAAAGTCACAACCCAAGTCATTTTCAGCATTCTTTATCATCTATGTGAAAGTTTGGCATGTTTTCTCAATATTCTGTGTCCATCTCGGTGAAAAGATCACAAAATTATCTAGTATTCGCCATGTCCAATACAGTCAAGACATTATATTACAGTTTTTTTTACTTATTTATTATTATTGGTAAACTACACACGCACCCAGTAAGTCTTGAACCCAAGACCTCACCCCCCAACCCATTATTATGGGAGAAGGAAGTGCCAGTTGAGCTATACCTCATTGGCACATTATATGACAGTTTTTGGCAACATCAACTTCTTAAGGGTCCTAGAACTGTATCTTATCTTCTTCAGAACAATCCTCCAAGAACATGAAAATGATAATTCAGGTTGACCATTAACAATAAACTAAGACATCCCAAATGGCCTTGAATACACCAAAATTTCCTTTATAAATTCCGTTCATCAACAGAAAATATGCTTTAAAATTATTTTAAACAATCAAAATTTCAACAAGTCTTCAAATGGAAACAGAAAAGCAAAACAGCCCCATAATTTCATTGACCATAGTAACATTTCTTTCTGGTTAAATAAATGAATTTTCTTCATCTCAAAATTTTATACCAAACAATCACAAAACATGAAATTTCAAGACAGATACAGGAAACCTCAAAAAAAAAAAAAAATAATAAAATCAAATTTTTGGCCACAGAAATAAGAACAAAAAGAAACCCATGATTCCTTACTCCTCAAAACTAAGTACAGAAAACCCAAAACATGAAATCCACTCACACCCACAAAGCATATACTAGCAAACCTGTGAGATCACCAGTGATGAGGACAAGAGAAGGGTTGATCATGGAGAGAGTAGGGCCCACAATGATCTTGAAGTCAAGAGCTCTTTCAGGGTGGTGGACACTGAAATGGAGATCAGAGAGCTGAACCACCCACACCACTGATTCAGGACCTCCCTTCACATCTATCACTCTCCTTGAATTCCTGTTATTGTTGTTCCAATTGGGTTTTGAATAAAATTCTTCTTCTTCTTGTTCAATAATTCTTGCTTCATGAGAAGTGCTAGTGAGGCATAAGAGAATCATCAGAATGAGAATAGTTCCCATCTTCCCAAATCCCAACACTCTTGGAATTGCTTTTCCAATTCCTGCAACTTTTATGTACAATCAGAGCTGGTGGCAAACTTTCCGGTTCGGGTCGGATTTTATATTCGGTGGGTGTGATTTGACCCGTATTGCTAGCCGTACCCTTTTCTTTTTAGTTTTGTCCAGACTCCACAACTGTAAAACGGTGCGTTTAAATGGGGGTCGGGTTAACTTGAGTTTGCTGACTTGCTGAGTTGAAAATTCGGTTCAAACCGACTCGTAACAGAATCGGATTATTATTATTATTATTTTTGGATTAACTGGTTTTGCAAATTAAAATCCTCTTGTGTTTTGAAAATAACTATATGATAGATTTTTTAAAATCTAATCATTCTTTATTAAATGAGAAGTTTTAAATTTTATTATGTTATCAATATTTAAATAAATACTTACTAACACCTTAGGTATTAAGAATGATTATTTTAAGAGTACTCTTCTATACAGTATGCATTGATATTTCTTACAAATTAAATAATTTAAAGACAAATGTTAATTTTAGAGCAAGAAATTGCATAATTTTATTTATTTATTTACAGGTTCAAGACATTGCATAAAGTAAAAAATAATTCAAATCAAATAATTGTCAAAATTCTTGTAAATCAACCGGTATTTTCTTGTCTCCTTTAGAAGGAGAACTATAATTTAAATCTGTCCACCGTCAACAATCGAATAAAAAAAACAAAAACTCAAATAATTAGCAAAATTCATGCTTATGAGTCCATGATTTAATGTAAACATTATAAGTCGTACTACATGATGTGACTTGCCATGCATTATAAATACATTAAAACCACTAAGGTAATTTATTATGGGAGAAACTTTATTACCAAAAGTTTTAAGATATTTAAAATACTATCACAATTAAAACTTGACTAATTATACTTTTGACCATTATAGTTTAGAATTGTTTGTATTTTGGTCCTTTACATTTGTGATTATTTTCATTTTGGTCCACCCAATTTGACTTTGAATTTTTTATTCCAGTATTTTCAAAATGAGTTGATATTTAATGAGTCTAAACAATAAGTATCAACCCTAGTCCATTTTTTTTTTCAATTTTCAAAATGTATTTTGTAAATACAATTGATCGTACAACATACAGTATAAAACACGTACGTACGTATTTTTTTTAAAAAAAAACTCCCGTTTACCGCAAGAAACAAAAAGACTCTGAAAAATACACGTTATCTATAATTAAACATATAAAACACGTATTAAACATTTCCCGTATTATACTTATACAAAAATACTTCAATATGACTGAGTTTCGATACTTTTATCGACGATATAATTTTATTTTGTTTCATTTTATCATGATATATGACAATGAAATTATCAAAATCAATTTTTTTAGCTCCATGTTTTATTATTTATATTGAACATCTACATTTTAATATTTTTATTATAATCTTTTTTTTTATCCATTATAATTTTTCTATAATTTGAGTGATTAGATCTTATTCCATATACAATATGTATGTATGTTAGATTTTAAATAAACAAAAATATAATCATTTTAAATTATAATAAGATGAGATAATAAATACTTTTTGTTATTTTGACTTTTTTTCGCTAAGTAAGTGAATGAAGGGATATATAAATATCATTTCATTCATTTACTTATTATATATTTTGCTTGAAAACACAAGTAAAAATTGAAAAAAAAAAATGCTTAATTAGTTGGTTTTTTTTTTATAAAATAATATTAAGATAACATAAATATGCTACTAAATTGGAATATATTAAATGAAATAACTTGATATATATAACCTTTTTTTAGTCACGATTTTTTAGTTTAAATTCGTAATATACCTGTACGACCGACAATTTACATTTTTTATGCCGTATTTTTACAACGTTTTTTTACATCCTAAACCAAATGAAACACGTACGTATTACCTACCATATATATTTCATCCTGTATATTATTAATTATGGTATCAATAAAACAATATCTTTCTTTTATTTTTTCTCTCTTATAAACTAGAGACGGTGTTGTTTCATACTTTCATTCCCTCTTATGAGAACCAATTTTCAAATCACCATTCCTTACTAAATGTTGGAACAATTTAACTTTAAAAAAGAAAAAAAGAAAAAAGTGATCTTAAAAACTAGAAACGGTGCCGTTTCATTCCCTCAGCTGAGGCACCTCATCGGCTCATCCCAGCCCCTGAAATTCCTCAATCCCCAATCCACTCTCTCCTTCTTCCACAACAAATTCATACTCCTCCCAAACCGTGTACCGACCCCGACCTCATTACGACACGGACACGGTCACCGTGTCAAGCTTGTCGAGACCGACCCAGCAACACATACATAGGTAACCAATGTCTCTTTTCGTTGTTTTAGTTTGCTTTGATTGAAGACATGTTGACTAAACATTGTTGTGTTTGCGTGGTCGTACTTTGTAGATAGCTTATCATAAATGGCATGTCGAATAGGACCAACAATTCTACAACCATGTTTGTCAGCAATGGAGACTGAATGCCCCGAAAGACCGTGTCTTGCTCTCGCAACAAACTGGTGAGTTTTAGTGGGAAAGTTTCAAAGTTTGCCATAAAGTTCGCACCTTTTTTCACTTGTTCTTTGAATTTTCTTCTTCTTCTTCTTCTTCTTCTTCTTTTGTTGTTTTTGTTGAAATTACAAAAGCCATTGAATAGTGGTGAGTTATTAATGGAATTCCCAAGTAATTACACACACACACATGTTTATGTGTAATACCCATTTGATTCCTATGAGTTCTGGGATTTTGTTATGTGGGGTAATGTCCAAAGTCCTGAATTTGGGGCAGTAACTAAAGCTTTGGAATTTGAAGCAAAAGCTGTTGGGGTCTTTGGACTATGAGTTGAGTCTCAGTTTTGGAGTTTTCGTGTATATGTCCTTAGAGAATATGAATTAGTTGATTGATTTCTCAATGTATGTATGGAAATTTTTGTGCTTTTCTTGTCATTTGTTTTTTGCAAAATACAACCGTTTTCTGTTTCTGATTGATGAGCTTTGGTAGCTAAAGATGATTTTAACTTGTAATGAATTTGTTTTCTTGCTTTTTTGTTGTTGTTGTTCAACTTACAAAAATCATTAGTATTTTGCTGGTTTTCAGTGAATCCATTATTACTTAATAGTTTCTTATTATTAAAAGTCTCTAAATAGTCGTGAGTTATTAATGGAATTCCCAAGTTATATTCCACACACATACACACATTTATGTATAACCCATTTAACTGCGAGGAGTTCCAGAAATTTTGTGGGGATAATGCTGAAAGTCTTTAATTTGGTGCTGCATTATGAGGAATTTATCTTGTAGCAACTAAAGTGATGATTGATGTGTTTTAATGGGTATTTGAAGCAAAAGCTGTTTGGGTCACTTGGACTATGAGTTCAGCCAGTTTTAGGATTTTCATGTACATGTCACTAGAGAATATGGATCAGTTGCTTGATTTTTCAAATATATGGAAACTGCAGTGTGATTGGTATAGTTTTCGGAAATTGCCAAACTGGACTTTTCAATGCACTTTGAGGGTCTTGTGTGCTTCTCTTGTCAAATTCTTTTATACAATAATACATATTAATGTTTCTAATTGATGACCCTTCTTTTTTTCTTTTCTTTTCTGTCATTAGTGATTTGATTGTTGCTTTTGGAGTTGTGTGTCCGTTGTAAAACACAATATAGTGATTCTGAATCCATGTGACATTCAAATGCTTCATGAATTATATTTAGTGATGTAAATTTTTTTTATTGGTAAGTAACACATGTACCCAATGTGTCCTCCACCCACATCTTGTGGGAGGAAGAAGTGTCATTTGAATTAAAGCTAATTGGCTTAAGTGTTGTAACTTTCTCAGTCTGTGCCTGGATTGTTTTTTTCTTCTGTTTTTGGAATCTTGCTATGCTATTGAGGCCCTTGTGAACATGACATCGCTTTTTCATCACCTTGATTCAGTTTTCAGACAAGAAGACATGGATGGAAAATAGCCTTTGCATTGGACACAGGTGGGATTCCTAGTAATGGTGGACAAGAGAGCCTCAATGGAAATGGTCCTGATCTTGGTCGCACTCGATTGGGCAGAATAGTGAGTGCAGGTGGTAGACAGCTATTGGAGAAGTTGAATTCAGCTAGAAAGAACTTCCCCATGAAGATCTTTCTGCTTCTTTTGGGTTTCTACACAGCAAACGCGCTGGCAACAATCCTTGGTCAAACAGGTGATTGGGATGTACTGGTTGCTGGTGTAGTTGTTGCTGCCATTGAAGGGATTGGTATGCTTATGTACAGAAAGCCGTCTTCTCTATCTACTGGGAGGTTGCAGTCTTTCATTGGGATGATAAATTACTGGAAAGCTGGAGTTTGCTTGGGCCTATTTGTGGATGCTTTTAAATTGGGTAGCTAAAGATACTTTGTCCCCCAGGTTTGAGTATTCCTTATAACTCTTGTAAAATCTTCTCTAGTTTTCTAAGGTCTTATAAGATGGAGAGTTTGGTTCATTTATTTGCTGTTGTAACTATGAGTCCCATTCATAAGTTCCTTAAATTAGGTGAACTTGTATCACAACCCTTCTAAAATGTAATTTTTCAAATAGATATATTTATGTGTCTTTATGATCATTTTTTTTCCCTCTCTTTTTTACTTGGAATTTTTTTAATGATGTACATCTTAGATTGAATAATAGAAGCCAGATTTAAAATGAAGAAATGAATGTGCTTTCACCTCCCTTGCAATGGAACAGATTTTGGGATTGATTCTCATTTCTGTGAATGGAGCTTCTCACTGTGGATTTCTCCTTATGGAAATAAATATAGTCAATATATATGCTAGAGTAGTTTTGGAAGACTATAGATAAAATAGTTTCATGGTACTGACATGAACATGACTATTAGATTATCATGGCCTCCTCTTTATTGAGAGATCTTCTTATGCACTTTGGCCAAAGTTTTGATAGAATTTCAAATATTTTGTGATACTAGCCTCAGTAGTCATGGATATGAATATATTCCATTTAGCAAAAAAAAGAGAAAAGGACATGAATATATTCCACTAACTATTGAGCAAAAAATAAAAATAAAAAGAATATATTCTGCTAACCATCCAAAGTAAGGCATGCCGAGAGCCTTCCTTTCTCAAAGAAGTAAGAAGTAGAGAGGAATGGGCTCAAACTTCAAAGATCTTAATCCTTTCAACTTGGCCTATTGGGGAAGCAGGGGTAAAAGAGTAAAAAAGGTCATTTTGGAAGTATATATATAGAAAAAGAAAAAAAAAATCATAATGGAAATATATATAGAAAAAAATAAAAAAATAAAAACTCATTTCGGAAATATATATAGGGTGAGGATCAAGTTGTACGGAATAGGATCACAAATGAAATGGAGAGTCACCTAATAATTTTATTTCTTTTATTATCATTTAAAATTTTAAATGATTGATATTTTGAAATCTCTAAATTACATGTTCTCATTATTCATAATGCACATACCAATTTTTTTACAAAAGGATGTTATTTACTATTTAATCCGTAAACTCATCTCTTATGCATGATTTTATAATACAAAGCTTGAAATTTAAAAATTTGATAGATGACATAATCATTGAACTTTGGTGATCTTGAAATTTTTGCAAACATAGAGGGTACAAGAAGAAAATGTAATCCAATGATGGATTTTTCAAAATTCGCATCCAATGAAAAAAAAATACAAATGGTGTAACATTACTTAAAGTAACTTAAACCTAACCTCTTTGTGTAAACAAAAATAATAAATAAATCTTTTATCTATCACTCCTGAAGAGGAAACAAATGAAATGATAAGAGTTTTTAGATATGAATCTTATCATGTTTTCTTCTAGTAGATGACGAATGTCTTCATGAAACCACAACATATTGTGTCAGCCAAGTTCTTCGGGTGATTTTTGTCTATCAACTTCTCTATCCATTTCTTCCAACAAATCGTGCATCACCAAGTTGTTCGGGTTATCAATAGCTATAAGAGACTATCAATTGGCACTTAAAGGCCACAACCATTTATAAGGGAAACATATCCTTTCACATTTTCATCGAATCATTCATAACTTATTTGGAGTATTTCTTGAATATTAAGGATTTCTTTTGTACTTTTCTTTTTCTTTTTCTCAATGTTTCGTACTTATCTAAAGCACTTTTCCATTGGATTATGCTCCTACCATATAGTTCCAAACCTAAAACTGTTAAAGTTAGTGGAAGGCCCCTGGCATAACGTATTGCACGTTCACTAAGTTCAACATAATTGTCAGTGGGTTTGTCTGTTTTGAAGGCATTCCAACTAAAGAGTTGAAGAGCTTCATTATGATCCATCTCCTTCACTTGGTATGTTAAATGAACTTCATGATTAATTAGCAAAGTTTTCTCTCTTGTTGTTATGATTATTCTACTTCCTAAACCAAACCAATCACAATTTCCCGCTAATGTTTCTAACTGGTCCAACTGGTCCACATCATCAAGAATTAAAAGAACCTTTTTAGAGCACAACCTCCGCTTTACTATAATTGATTCCTCGATCCACATTGCCAACCTTTGAACTTCTAGCATCTCTTAGAATCTCAAAAAGAAGTGTCTCTTGTAATTGGACCAATCCCGGATTCTCGCTTTGAAGTTTCCCCAATGTTTGCAAGAAAACAACTACCTTCAAACTGATAAGCAATCAAGTTATAAATGGCTTTGGCGATAGTTGTCTTACCAATTCCACCGACTCCCAAGATCCCTACCATGCGTATGTCATCCCCCCCAATACTTGAAAAGCAAATTGATGTCTTGTACACGAGTCTCTATTCCAATCGGATATTTAGCAACATTTAAGTATGTACGATTTACTATAATTGAGACCCTTTGAACGATTTCTTGGATAAGTTCAGATTCATTCCCACCAATACAAAAGATATGAAACATTAGTGAGTTGGGTACTTTACACATGGAAATACAAGAACATGACCTATATATATAACAATAACTCCTATAATAAGTTCTTATTCATCCATCTAATTAACCAAAATAAATTTAAAGACAAATGCCCATGGTAGGCTACAAGCCCTTTCTTAGACAAATGTTTTCATAGTCTTAATATGTATTATTAAAGAGAAACTTGGAGTTATTTCTTGAATTGAGTTTTTTCTTGTCAAAACTTATCAAGAGCATCTTCAATCGGCATTTTGCTCTAATATATAATTCCTTTCTTCCATGTTTTTAAGTTATTAGGAAGGTTTAGTAACTTATAACATTTTATTTATTTTATTTTTTTTGGGGGGAGGGAGGCATATTACATTCTTCTATCCCAAACTATTGAGTGATAGTGAAATCTCCAACTTTAGAATTAACTCAATTAAGCAATCAACTTCAAAAGTAAAGTACCAAATGCAACTAAAACTACCATCCAAAATCGGTGTTAAATCTAATTATGTATCGCCTGACTGGAATATCAAATCAGAAACTAATTATGTATCAGATCATACAAAATGGCATGTATAATTCCAGTGATGCGAGTGATCTTCCCAAAGAGAAAGAGATGAACTTTGAAAATAATTTGGTAAAAATTAATTGATCCTCAAATTTCTTTAACTAATTATTTTAAAATGAAAAACTAATACTGAGAGTGGCTATATTTTCAAAATGAATTTCATTCTACTTAACTTTTCTAAATTTTACATATTTCTTTTGACAAAAAAAAAAAGAGTATATTTAAATATAAAATAAACAAAATTTACCCCTAAAATATGTATATATATCTTAATTAAGTTGCTTTACGACCAAAAAGAAAATCTTAATTTGTTCAAAAATAAAATTAATAATATGTACAAGGATATGCATTATAATTGGAATGAGAAAAAGTTGTAAAATGAAGGCAACATACCCTTTGTCTATAAGCCATCCCCCGGATAAATTGGCCACATCTTTTAGAGCAGCCTTCCACCTCAGCACCTTGACTTCATCCTTAACCTTGTCTCCAACTTTAACCTGTTAAATGCTTTTCCAAAACACTTTGTTTAATATCCAACACCCCCCCTCAAACTCAAGAAGGAGGTGTTGTAATGTAGTGGAACAGAGAAGATCGGATGGATCTACTTTAAAAAATTTGTGAAGAGAAGTTGTATAATTGGCACTGGTAGAACCATTTGACCCTTGGTTTCCTTGCACTCAAAACCCATTACTCACTCCAACTATTTCCAATGGATCTTCAACAGCTCCTCTAAGCACCATGTAGATGTTGCATAGTTTTTAGAGAGTATAACTATTGAAATGCTTGACCCTTCTATGGCTTTGAGAAGTGCTGGTGAGATTTCTTCTCCTCTTCTAAGCTCGTCATCTATGAAGGTGTTGATACCCTTTTTGTGCAAAGCGTTGTATAGATGGGAAGTAAAGTTAGAGCGTGTGTCTGTGCCTCTGAAACTCAAGAATACATCGAAAGTCCATTGATGGGTGATGGAAGAAGAAGAAGAGGGTCCTTGGAATTGGAGGGTCATTGTGTTGTGTGAGATTAGGAAAATGAAAGTTGAATTGACTTTACTTAAAAAAAAGGGTAAGAAAGGTTGAATAGGCAGTAGAGAAGTGGGGCTAAAAAATCAAAATGAGAAAGTCGGTGTCCCGTTCCATAATGAAAGATTACGCGTTGATGTCACGCATTTAAGCATGTGAGGAACTTCCTGGCACCATCTACTAGTGATGCATAGTTGCAAAAGCTGAATCGATTTTTTTATTTTTTAATATCATGTATCTTATCATATAATTATTGTGGTGAACCTTAATACCACATAAGTTTTTAATAATTATCACAATTTTAATTATTTTAATATATATTTTTTAATAGAAATAATATATTATTCCATATATACAAACACAATCATAATAAATATCTAATACTAGATTATATTCTATATATAAACATAAAAATAATAAATGTTTTTTTAATAATTATCATAATTATCAATTTTCATATTTAGACAAAAAATAAAATAGGAAAAAGTCATATTATGTTAAATTTTCCTATGCATTGCACGAGTTACTGACTAGTATAATGTATTGTGAGGAAATTTGCCCCTCCCAAAAAAAAGAAGCTTTTTTAATATTAATTAATTAAATTGGTATTGTTTTGAAATTATTTGGCAAGTTAGCCTTTTTTTTTTTTTTTTTAATATCATGTATCTATTGACTTTTTTTTACTTTTTGGTTGACCTCATAATATTGTCACATAAGTTTTAATAATTATCACAATTTTACGTTCATTATTTTAATATATATTTTCTTTAATAGAAATAATATATTATTCCATATATACAAACACAATCATAATAAATATCTAATACTAGATTATATTCTATATATAAACATAATAATAAATGTTTTTTTAATAATTATCATAATTATCAATTTTCATATTTAGACAAAAAATAAAAGAGGGAAAAAGTCATATTATGTTAAATTTTCTCATGTATTGCACGGGTTACCGACTAGTATAATGTATTGTGGGAAATTACCCAAAAAAAAAAAAAAGCTTTTTAGTATTAATTAATTAAATTGGTATTGTTTTGAAATTATTTGGCAAATTAGCTCTTTTTTTTTTTTTTTTTTTTTTTTTTTTTAAATCGTGTTTTGAAGAGACGATTTTTACCAATGAAATCGTGATTTCTAAATTCGTGCTTTCAACACATGATTTTAGATGAATGTTTGTAAAATGAGATTTTCAGGCACTTTAACCCTTAAAATTGTGTTTCAGAAACATGATTTAAAAAATAGGTTGTTCTCCCAAATTATTTCAAAACAATATTAGTTTAAATAATTAATATTAAAAGAGTATTATTTTGCAATTTTTTTTCAATGTATTGTAGCATACACAAATTACTTCGTTTTAAATAATTAAGGTGAAACTTAAGGAATGGTCTCTGCATGTGCGAGATATGCCACTGCTCAAGTCCTCATCCCAATTTTTTTTTTTTTAAATCCTTATAATTTTGAAAGACCTCCAAAAAAATTGATAATATAATCTTATATAAAAATTTGAAAAGTCTTTTGTTTATTAGATGGAATGCCTCATTTTTTTATATGGCTATGCTCTCTATAATTCTCACGGTCGACCCCATGATACTTAACAACCACTTTATTGACGAATATGGATGGAAAGAGTTATTTTTCAAATACTACCTAACATTAAGGGTACAAATCCAAACTTTTAAAACTTTAGAAAACAAAATCTAAATTACCTTAAATTTTAAGGTTATAAATTGCGATTTAATCAAAATTTTAAAATGGCACTAAAATGGCCTCCAAGCCATTCAATTCTAAGAAGAGAATCTCATTTTTATTAGCATAGATGATAAAACACCTCTGTTGCAAATTTGAAATCTAAGATCCTAGATAGTTACATCAATGAGTACAACAAATCTTCATTTATTATTTAATGAAGCTAATGACTTTGTCAAATGCTTACCTGCACAAACTATTTCTATACAAATGCTGAATTTGTCTCCCACATTCCCGAATTGAACCCGATTTTCCATTTGCACTGAAAATCCGAAAATATGGCATGCAATTGCAAAATCTGGTAGCTCTGACTTACCAGTCTTCTATCCTAAATTTAAATCTGAAACCGTGAAGCTCATGGTTGAAGGATACCTCTTCTGATGTGGTACTAGCAAATTGGATTCTAAGTTGCCATCATCATCATCATCATCATCATCATCGCTGCGGCCCCTCTTTGTAGGCACATGTACATCCAAATTGACATCACCATACTCCTTGAAGCTGTGGAAGAGAGGTGTATTCGTTCAGCACTAAACAATCTTTTTGTTTCTCTTCATACTTTCGAACCAAATGGGCTCCGCAACTTTTAAACCGCACTGATTTTGTTGGGCACCAAAACTTAACTCGCAGCTTGTCCCCTTTTAGTTTATTGTGTTCATTGTGTTCTTGAACCCATAGTACCGCAGCCAAACATGATCTGAGCCGGGGTGGCTCTGATAATGTTAAAGTCCAATGGGCCTAATCAATCTCAAAAGCGCCTTGAGAGATAGGATTACATCTTATAAACCCATTATCCACTCCAACTATTTCCAATGTGGGAATAATATCAACACCCCCCCTCAAACTCAAGCAAGAAGGTGTAAGCTTGAGTTTGGAAATGTAAAGAACCACATCAGAGAAGAGATACCGGATGATGATACCAAATTATAGGTTTTTATATACACACAATTGGGGGACAGTTGGAGTGGGTAACTACTCTGAACCATGTTAAAGTCCAATGGGCCTAACTCAATCTCACATAGACCGCACCAAACATGATCTGAGCCAGATAAATGGAATGCTTTAGCATCTGAATACATTGGTAAACCTTACTAGTTCGATAAAATAATTTGAACTGGTACTATTCCATCCTTTAGTTCATAACAGCAAAAGGGCCATTCCTATTATTTCCCCATCCAAATGTGGAGGCTCATTGATATCTATTTCACATAGATCACTAGTTGAATTCTCTTTATGATGGCAGAACCAGTCTGGAATCTTGTTTCCCGGAAATATGATACCAAATAGATGGTCCTCAAGATGTCCCTGTCACAAATGTCATAGATTTTGAGCATCATAGCATACAAAAACGAACCTAGGTATACACGCATGCATGCATTATTCCTCACTATATAGGCATGTGAAAGTCATACATTACAAATATGAATTCTGCAGACTATTTATATATAATTTAAACTTATTTCACTATATGTGTAGACATATATAAATATAAAGAGAGAAATACCTGACTTAATATAAGATTTTCTGCATCATTCCCTATATTCTCAAGCAATTTATGGCATCTGGACAAGTCAATCCACTCAAGCGCTGGTAACTCGCATGTATTAAATTGAAATCTTTTTGAAACTTCTGAAAATCTTTCCAATGATATGCACCCACTTGCATATACCTCTTCCATTTTCGGTGGAAGTACTAGAATTTCTTGAAGTTGCTTGCAATCATCCAATTTTAGGCACCTCAATCCAAGAAATCCGCCCATACATGAAGGAAGGCTAACAAAACTGCTCCCAGATAGATCTAGCTGCTCCCAATGTGGAAAAGCAAATCAAGTGTCGTAAAGAAATCTGAATCTGATAGAACACAGTTTCCAGTACCCAATACTCGCAGTGCTAGAAATACCATTGAGGAACTACCGTCATTAATAATGCTTAATTCTGCACTCGATGAAACTTCAGATTCCTTTGTTGACACAATCGAGGGCATGGATTGTATGTCATCCTCCGCATTCTTTGAAAACTTGACAAGTTTTGAACAATCATTGAGATGAAGTCTCTTTAGATGTTGCAACTGTTGAATGCTACTTGGGAGATTCATAAGATTTTCACAGCCATCTAGATTCAACTCTTTTGTTGGAATTTATTATTCCACATTAAAAATAGCCCAATGAGGAGGGGGGGTACTTGGAAATAGTTGGAGTGGATAATGGGTTTATAAGACAACAATCCTCATCTCATAAGGCGTCTTTTGATGAAGGCAGTTCTTTTATAGGAGTGTTTGGTTGGTCCGCCATGAGGGGGCATTTAAAGTGAGAGTCTTAAGCCAATATTCTTGTATTTATAAGCTAAACCTTCCATTTTGCAATGAGGTACTCAATTTCAGGAATTTCTTAGTTCTCATTTTGCACTCAATTTCAGGAAAGTTCCCAGAGCAATCTTCGAGCATAAGAACTACTAAAGATCTCAACTTGAGGCTTCTTGGGAAACTCCTAAGGTTAGAGCATTCCACAAATCTCAAAACTTTAAGCTTATCAAGAAATCCAACAGAATGATGAACCTCAACTAAGTTTGTACAATTATCAAGAGTCAATTCCTCTAAATTTGGCATCTTTGAAAGATCAGGGACTTCAGTTAGGAATTCACAATTGGAAAAGTCCATGATTGTCAAGTTTTGCAAATTCTGTAAAGAAAGACTAAATAAATCAGCTCGAGCAATTAGTTTCCAACAAATTTTGAGGACAGAATATTGAAAATAATAATTGTACCTTGAATCCGTCGTGCAAGCCCTTGAAGAGGTTATTACGCATTTTAAGAACAACAAGTCTCTTTCCATGAAAATTGGATGGCAAAGATTGTAAAGGATATTCAGGCCATTCAAGCAATCTTAACTCATTAGAGAGATAATTAGGCCCTCCAGAAAAGAGTGCATTACGGTTTATAAACAATCTGAGCCTTTTCATCTTCATAAAGTTTTTAGAACTCAAGTGTATCATATCTCTTTCAGGCAAGTTTACCAATATGCCTTCAATTTTATTTGTTCCCTAAAAAGACAATGGGTAAGTGTGCCAGCAAAAGTAGAAGCAAAATATTAAAGTTCTCCATATTTAGCACTCGCTAAAATTCAAACTTTTAAAAAATATGGATTTCACTCATGAGAAGGAAACAAATATGAAATGAAAAAAATTTAGATGTGACTCTTACCGTGTTTTCTTCTAGTACATGACGAACGTCTTCATGAAACCACAACCTGCTACGCTCGCCAGGTTCTTCTGGTGATTCTTGTCGAACAATTTCTCTACCCATTTCTTGCAACAAGTCATGCATCCCCAAGTTGTTATACTCTTCAATAGTTATAAGAGATTTATCAATAAGTACTTGGATTCCAATATCTGGAAAGAAACCACACTTGTCTAGTATTTTAATGACATAATTTGCATGCTTTCCTTTAAAAAAACATGCGATGTCAAGGAAAATATCCTTCTCATTGTCATCCAATCTATCATAACTTATTTTGAGTATTTCTTGAATATTTTTGTTAGGAATTCTTTTATACTTATCCAATGCACTTTCCCATTGAATCATATCGCTACCATATAGATCTGAACCTACAACCATTAAAGCTAGTGGAAGGCCCCCAGCATAATGTACCGCACGTTCTGTGAGTTCAGCATATTCATCAACAGGTTTGTCTCTTTTGAAGGCATTCCAACTAAAGAGCTGAAGAGCTTCACTGTGATCCATCTCCTTCACTTGGTATGTGAAATCAACTTGATGATTAGTTAGCAAAGATTTATCTCTTGTTGTTATGATGATTCTACTACCTAAACCAAACCAGTCACATTTTCCGGCTAATGTTTCTAATTGGACTAACTGATCCACATCATCAAGAATCAAAAGAACCCGTTTAGAGCAAAGTCTGTGCTTTATCACATTGATTCCTCGATCAACATTGCCAACCTTCGAAATTCTAGCATCTCTTAGAATCTCAGAAAGAAGTGTCTCTTGTAGTTGGACTAGTCCAGACTCTTGCTTGGAAGTTTCTCTAACATTTGCAAGAAAACAACTAACTTCAAACTGGTGAGCAATCAAATTATAAATTGCTTTGGCAATAGTGGTCTTACCAATTCCACCAACTCCTAAGATCCCTACCATGCGTATGTCATTCCTCCCAATACTTAAAAGCAAATTGATATCTTTTACACGAGACTCTATTCCAACTGGATACTTGGCAACATTTAAGTACGTACGATTTACTATGATTGAGACCATTTGAACAATTTCTTTGATAAATTCAGATTCATTCCTACCAATAAAAAAGATAAAACATTTAGTGAGTTAGGTAATTACACCTGAAAAGACATAAGATCACGATCTAGTTACGAGATTTTTCCATTTTTGGTAAAAAATGACAATGTTAGGCTACATGATAGGGAAGAATCTTCCACCTTTCCGAATCCCACACCTCAGATATATGGGTTTGGGTTGAATACAAACTCTCCCCTTATTAAACAAGGATTTTCATAGTGCCTTACTTGTATATAATTCCTTTAACCAAATTTAGTTCTAAAATATTTGATTTTTCAGTAAATTACACTTTTCTATCTCAAACTATTGAGTGATAGCAATGCCTCCACTAAACTTTAAAATTAAGTGTTCAACTTCAAAAGATAAGTACTAAATGCAAGTAAACCTATCATTTAAATTAATCTGGTGATAAAACTAATTATGTATCAAGTGACTGAAATGTTAAATAAAAAAATACATCAGATTATACAAAATGACCTTATGTTTTATTTAATTACGGTAATGATAGTGATCATGCTAAAGGAAAATAAGAGGGTACGTGTATGAAGATCTCAGTTGATCATGGAGTAGGGAAGCCTCCAAAGCTGCCACTGCTGCATTTCTTGTGGGTATGGCAGCAATGTTGGGATAAGATCCTATCCCATTCTCTCTCATTTAAAATAAGAAGGTTTTTAATGTAATATTTTTTAAAACATTTTGAAACTTTGGCAATAGAGTTTCAGTAAGACCAAATATGTTAATTATTTCAATATAATTATGCTGCGTCACATGACAAAGACATAAGGAGGAAAAAAATGGAAAAAATAAAAAATGAGAAGTCTTTTTTTTTTTTATTTTTTTTTTTTTTTTTTTTTTTTTTTTATTTTTTTTAAAAGAGGTAATTCACTTGGTACAACCACAATATGTAGGACTCCATTTTTTTTATTAGTATATGATATGATATGATTTTGGTATAAACTTATATAATATGTAATTTTTAATGTGAATGCTTTAGTGACAATGATTAAATAACTTATCATTATGTAATTTCATAATTCTTATATAGCATATCAAAGGTGTTATACTTCCATGTGTAGGGTTTTTTTTATGGGTGATGGAATTAGAAGAAGAGAACGAAGAGGGTCGTTGGAATTGGAAAGTCATGGAAGAAGTCATCCTGTAATTAATGTGCTCTCCCCCTTTTGCCTTTTCTATAAGACCCTGGCTTTGGGGGAAGTGGAGTAACACCTTTCCTTTTCTACAAGTTTTTCTTTTTTTGGCTTGTAAGATGGGCAGTGAAGTTGTTGCGAGTGTCTTTTCTAAGCTTAAGAAAACGTTGAATTGATGGGTGATGGATTGAGAAGAGAACGGATGATGACAGGAAGAAGTCATCCTGTAATTAATGTGCTCTCTCCCTTTTGCCTTTTCTATAATGGCTTTGGGGGAAGTGGATAACACCTTTCCTTTTCTACAAGACAGTTGAATTGATAATTGAGAAGCGGATGATGACAGCTGGTCCCACCCATTTCTAGAGAATGTGAGATTCTCCTTAAGAAAATTATTAGACTGAAGTCTAATTTTCATTTTGCCCCTTCAATTTTAAAAGTTTTTATTTTGATTCTTTAAATTTGTTTAAATTTCAAACAAACCCTAGTATCAATCTAGTTAGTGAATTCCGTTAATTGTCAAAATAATAATAATAAAAAAAAACAAAACAAAATCATTTTCTTTACTCTAATTACTTTCACGAGAAACAAACACCAAAAAATCCATAGAAAACCCAGAAACAAAGCATCAACCAACCAATAGACTGGTCGTTTCACACACATTTCCATTCCGATTTCCTCCTCTCTTCCATTCATTCTTGGAGAGTACTAGGTCCCACCTCCTCCTCACGATCTCACCCACTTGGTCCTATTAAGCTTTTTATAACAAATTAACAAGGTCAAGTGGTCAACGATGGTCTGCATGGGAACATTTAATTATTACTTCATATATTTTGCTAAAGATGTTTCAAATTTTCAATGTTCATTTTTTTATATAAAAAAAGGAATTTTTATTTTGGTTATGCGTCTTGGCATTTGGCTTTTATTCATCTGCGATGAAATGAATGGGGTTCCTAGTTAAAATTAGAAAATAAAATAAAAAGCGCAAAAATACATCATGGTCTTTAAAGTTTAGCGTATAAGCAATTTTAGTTTTTGAAGCTTAAAAGTAAACTTAAAAGGATCGTATTATATTCCTTAAAAAATTTAAAATGATCAATTTTATTTTTTACCAACTTAAAGTGAGTACTTTTATACAGTGACTATAGAGTTATGATGATGTGTCAGTTTTTTGTTTTACCACTTCATCTAGAGTTCTAGACTAAAAGCACTAACCTTAAACTTCAATACTAAAATCACAATTTGACCAAACTTTTAAAAATAATCTACCCGCACTAAGACGTGGACAAGGTGGCAAGAGAAAGTCTTTTTCTTTGTCGATAAATCTTACTATAAAAATTGGGTGAAATTTTAAATAATAGAGTCCTCTCCAAGTTTTTATAGAGAGGACTAACAATCTATTCAGAAGGGTGCCAAACTTTTTTTTTTTTTTTTTTAATTTTTTTTTTTAATGAGTAAATAGAGTTTTCTCTACATAGCTTTTGGAGTGAATAATTAAATAAAAAGGCCTTTTTTCTCACCTTCATTAAATAAGCTATCGCAGAAAAAATATAGGATGCCAAATGCGTTTTTTCATGAGTTATGTTATAGACACAATAATTTTTACAATATTTTTAATAATAATTGAGTTGACAGTTTTTTATTAGTTCACATGAACTCAACACTGACATTATTTTATTATCTATTATTCACAGCTTGACACCTCATCAATTATAAAATATTTTGTGAAAAATGTTTTAACTCAACACTTATTTGTTTTTTTCATTCACCCTTTGAGCTTCTCAATCTATCTTAATGAACTCTATCTTACTAATAATAAGATTGCTTAGTTGTGATTTTGTTCCCATAGAGAGGTTGGATTCTGGAAATAGATGTGAGTTCGTGCTTGAAATTATGATGAATATTGGTTTTACACTTGGATATTTTTTGTGACTTCTCTTCTGAATATCGAAGTACATTATCAGCTAAAATGCTCTTTTGCATTTCAGGTAGGCGTGCTCCAAAGCAATCAATCCAGTTTTCTTAAGGAGCTAAGGAGCTATTGCAAGTAGGAATTGGTAATTTCATGTCTGGGGTATTTAGGAACTTTTTTCATGCTCGTTTTCTCATTGTCACAATATACCTAAATGTCTGTTGCGGCGGAATCAGTGAACAACAATTGCTGGCTATAGTGGCTTTTAGTTTTGAGGGGCATCACTGATGCTTTTTGGGTCTGAATAGAAGGGGCTGATAGCAGTATCTTTCTTGTACAAAGTACTGCTGTTGACTCCATTCCTTTTTTGTTGTCAATATAAATTGATAGTCTGAGCTATTGGATTTGTACAGCAGTAGAGTAGATATATTCAAGAAAGTTAAGGCTTTGGTTCATAAACTATCATGAACCCTCTTAATTCTATACTTTTATGTAGTTGCGGCCTCTTACAATCTTTTGTATTGAGAGAATAAAATTTTGTGAATGTCTACTTTTCAATCTACTTAACAAATGGAGGAATAAATCTTTGCCAACGTACACTTCTTTTATTTATTCCCTCTTTTTCCTTTTGCCTCTATTGCAATGTACATGGAACAAGATTTCTTGTATGAAATTTGGCATTTGTCTTTGCTTTTTTCTTGTTTTTTAATGCAAAATAATTAGACTCTTGACACCCCATTTTGCTACCTACATTCTAACCCTTACACAAACTAGGGTTTTCAAAATTAAAATTCTAAAAACGGAAAGTGTACAACTTGCCTAAATTAGGGTTTTAAACCAATAGTGTTTTTGACCGTTTGATCAACAACTAAAAGAAATCAAACAGATCTTTAAGTTGAGACAAATGAAATGACGTGTCATGTTCAAATCGGACCATAAGTGCAAATGTTATGATCAATTGAAGATTTAACGGATAGAGTGCATAATGATTTAATAATTCCGGGTACATGGGATTAATCCAAACTAATTATTATTGGTCCATTAATTGGGTTGATTTTAATTAGTGAGGTGTAAACATCTTATTGGCTTGTATGATAAATAATTATGGACTCTACTACGTTAAATAAAATGAGCTTAAGTTGGATAAATAGTGTGATTAATTAATTAAAATATAAGGATTAATTGAAATAGATCAATTCAAATTTTTAAAGGGGTTAAGAAGATCACTTAATATCTGGTGTTTATCATAAAAAGTTGAACAACTTTGAACAAATGGATAAATACAAAAAAAGAAGTTGAAAACGTTTTTTAAGAACTCAAAGTACCGGCCGGCACTTTTGATTGGCACTTTGGGGATTTGAAGTACCGGCCGGCACTTCAAGCACATTTTGAAGTACCGGCCGGCACATTAAATCACCAATCCGGCACTTCGAACCTGGAGCACGTTTTTTATCCCAAAATTGTCTCTAAACTGAATTTTGAATTCTCACACATCCGAGTCAGTCACAGCTGGTAGAGGATAAGGAATAGGGATTATTTGAAAATAAAAAATACAAAATTAAACAAAAGATATCTTACCATTTGTTTGGCTATAAAAAGAAAAGAGGAGGTCAGTTACAGGGTCCCAAGGTTTGAGCTTTAGAGAGAATTCAGATCATTCTGGTATGATTTCTAAAGTATAAAACACCTCTAAATAATCCCCCATTAAAAGACAGAGAAAAGCTCCCACAAAAATCCCTACGGCGAAGCTCTGTTCACAGGTACCTTGAAGACCATCAAGGAAGTATTTTTGGAGTTCTCTGGCAGCTGGGCAGAATACAAACTCCCCACCATTGCAGCCATACAGCAACCCTTCTGATCCTTGCTCTTCCCCTTTTTCAAAGTTTTCCATTGTGATAAATTTTTGTGTTCTCTATTAACCAACTCTTTGATTGCAGCCAAAGTTGAAATAACTCTGGTGATTCTAAAGCAATCAACAAGATCTTCTTCCACGTGCATGCAGGTAAGCTTCTTTACTGATTTTTTTATTTGTTTGCTATTCACTGAGATGACGATAATATGCTTTTTCACATGTAAATGATTTAATAAAGAACTTGAACCTTTAAAATAAATTTTATGTAACCATCTTTTGTATATTGAAATATTTGTTTTTGGCCAAGCTATCCTAGAAGACCGATTTTAGTCGGGCAAAACGAGGTCTTACACCTTCTCGTTTTGTAACCAAGCCCCCGAGCCTTCTTGAAGGTTCTAGATAGCTGAGTAAATTTCTAGCAACTGTATGTAGGAAGCATTCAAATGTAATTTTCTTAGATTGTACAGGAAACAAATTTTTGCTATGTAATTTTCCGCTGCACTCAATTGAATCATACGATCCAAATTGATAAAAGAAGTATTTTTAAGAATTTTCATTTTTCTTTCTTGCAATTGAACCTCTTTTCCAGAGTCATAGTAACAACGGAAAATGAAATAGATTTTGTCGAGTTAGAGGGGGATTTTCTCTCAATGCAATCGCTAGTTGCTTGTCAGATGTTTAACAATATTTTTGTTTATGCTTTTTACCTTGCTTTGTCAGATCACTTTGTTGTATCTGATTTCAGATAATTGTATGTGCTGTTCTGTGGTTAGAATGAAATACTGATTCATCCCCAAAAAACAGGGAAGGACATTCCCTTCCAATGGGTACTTTGCAACTAGAGAAGAAAACTAGCTGCAAAAGAAATAAAAGATTAAAGCTTAAACTCACTGAGAATGACCTTGCAAGTAATCCTATATGTCTGATTCCTTAGCTGAGCTAGCAACTCAAGCCACCCCGCTGCGAATGATCAAATTGAACCTCTTTTCCAGAGTCCTAGTAACTGAGGTTTTGCCAGCAGTTGCTTGCTTTTTGAAGTTGGAATTCAGCAGCTCAAATTGTTAGTAACATTCAAGATTAAATGCTTTAAAGATGTGAACAGGACAAGCTTGATGGTTCCTTTTTTATTTATTTATTATTATTCTTTAATCTCTTAAGCACACGCCCCTGTTGAACTCCAAAACTCTGAACTGAGAAGATGAGATATTTGTATTTTGTATACGGTTTGACTAAAAGCCAGCTGTGCTTTATTGTTTATTTCCAATGGAATACTTCGACAACATCCGATCGCAAACATTTCCAAAGAGTTTGATGGGTTTTATTTATATACTGCGAATTATGACTTGAGAAATTCTATGCGGAATACATTGAAGTGAAGTAAACACTGCTTGAGGAAGTACTAATATATATTGATTTAAGGATAGGTGATGTTTCATAAATGTAAATGGAAGTTATATGTTAAAGTACTTAATTTCCTTTTATCAAAAAAAAAAGTACTTAATTTCCTCTCTTCATTCAGAACAAGGACTGCAATTTAGATAAGCGTAGGAAAGATGGGAGTAAATAGTAAGGGCACAATAAAAAGGATATTTTGACCATATGCATAGGAAATTGACCTTTTACTCCGGACTAATGAGAAGAAACCAACTCATTAATAAAGTTGACATAATTGTAAAGCATACACGTCATCAAACAGTGATAAAAGTTAAAACACAAATGGCGTTAGTGTTACTGTTAAGTAGCTGTGAACTACTTTCAATTAGTGTGGGACCCACCTCAATTAAAAATAAATAAGAGAAAAAGTGAGAAATATAGGATTTGAAGAGTTATTATTGTATGTGAATGTTTTTTTTTAGTTAGCAAAATATCAAATACTAAAATTTTTAACCAAAAAAAAAAGAAAAAACAATAAAGCATTTAATGTGAAAATAAAAAATTTGACGAATCTTTATGATATATTTTTTTGGGGGCAAGACTGTCAAACTCATATGTGTAAACAAATTCAAGGAATTTTCCAATATTATACTTGGGAACAAACATATCTCCACAAATCAGAATCTGTTCTTTCAAAAAATAAAATAAAACAAAACAAAACAAATTAAAATGTACCTTCACTACTAGGCACCTCTGCTTCTTCCAAGCTTGTACTTTGTGCTAAGAAATTTTATAACAGTAATTTTTGTTTTTGTTTTGACAGCAACAAGCCAACAAGTGTTAGTGAAGATTTATTTTTTATTTTTTCTGCATTAACAGAAAACCCAACTTACACTTTTGTTTCCAGCACAAACAAAGAGCCTGCCGTGCCTGGTCTTCTTGGTCTCCTGTGCAATAACTCTTCAGATCCTATCTTTCTCACTTTTTCTCTTATTTATTTTTAATTGAGGTGGGTCACACACTCTTTTTTTTTTTTCTTTTTTTAACAAGGCAAATTCAATTAATTTATTCTTTTTAGTGTTGAAGAAAATCTAATTTTATCATTATCCTTTATTTTTTTCGTTTAAAATTTAAAATCATTATATATTTAACAGTTTTTCTTTTTTATAAAAATTCTGGAACGATACTCCATTAGGTTAGTTGCTCATTTAAGACATGCTGGCCAAAAACTAAGCTAAAAACCAAAGGTTTTGATTTGTTTGTTTCTTTTTATATTTATTGCAAATACTTGAATCAATGGGGATGACAGGGCCACAACTTCATCGTTGTTGGGGTAATAGTTGTAGCTGTTGATGAAACAACTTTATCTTTATATTTTATTTTATTTTTGTGCCCAAAAGTGATCATTCTGTTCTGGCATTTGATGTCCTGATTTTGTAGACATTAGAATGAATCTCTATACCAAAAAAAAAAGGTTTATTATCTGTAACTATGAACAAGTCTTCTATCGCTTTGAAGACTAGCTTTGTAACCATTTCATGTCTCACCCACTTGCATATCTTTTGTGAATAAATTAATAGGATTACCTCCAATTTCAGTTTGAATATAATAGTAATTTTTCACAGATCTGTGACGCCTTCTTACTAATTTCAATTTGAGTTACTGATTTATACAAATTTAATGTTGAAAAAAATATTTTGTAATTACAAAATAGTATCACCTTGAAAATTCAACTTATTATTGGAACACCTTGTAGAGAAGAAAGTAAACAAGTTCATGAGGAAATAGTTATGCTTTTATATCCTGTACAAACAATATACTTTCCTTTAGTTGTCTTATACATAAAAATACTTTGGATAAGAGGTCAAATAGCATTTATTTTTCCTTAACCCTTTTGTTAATTTGCACCTGTTGTAACCAACGATTAAGTTACATATCATGTTAATTTTGCATGTTAATGTTCCCTCCTTGTTGAAAATACTCATACATTTACTTGATCAGTTCAAGCAATTCCATGTAATTTGGACTATGATTTTTCAGTTAAGTGTCTTATTTTCCTTTTTATGCCATTCTCAAACGACTTTCCATTAAATTCCATTTCAATATCTTATCAGACTTTCTAGGCCATGGTGGTACAGGTTAGGCACCAGTTTCAAGTTGGAAGACTTGCCATACAAGGACTGTGGTTTCAATGTCAGGTTTTTGATTTTGCCTTAAATCTGCACAACCATTCCTAGGATGTTCACTGAAGAGGTTTTCACCATGTCTTGCAGCCCATGATGGATCTATGCAATCATTATCTACTGTGAAACAGAAATCTTTAGCTAACAATTTTGTAGGTTCAGCAGTTTTTAACCTCTTACAGAGCCAGGTAAAACCTTATATCCGAGTTACTCTTTTGCTCTCTGCAGTTAGACTTTAGAACTTGTTTAATACAGTTTACAAAAGATGCATCAAGTGTTGTCACAGATATATATCATACGTAAATTCCAATCTTGCCCCTTCTTCTACATTTAAATGTGCATAAAATACAAAATATCTGATGTAACTAATGTGATGAAAAATGCTCTTATTGGTAACATGCAAATAAAATATAGATTACTAGTTTTATTCAAATAAAAATGAATAATAAAAAAGAACCTTGGTCTTTTACGATTCTGTCTTTCATTGGATTTTCTTACTTGTAGGCATGTATCAGAATATAAAAAATTAATAAAAAAATCACTTATAATGCAAAATTCTTTTGTATTTTTTTTTTTTTTTTTTGTAGATATATTCATTGAAAAAAAAAAAAAAAAAACATTCAGGAACAGCCACTAATGAGAGCAGTTCTTTTATAGGAGTATTTCTTTTTTTTTCTTTTTTTTAATGGAAGAAAAAAAAAGACTCGTAGGTGCGGTCATTGTCCCGGCCCACTTGAACCCGAATTTGACATAGCGTGGGGCACATCTGGGCAATAATGGGGCTTACCACTACTCGAACCCACAACTCCCGGACTCGCAGATGTGATGGGTCACGAGAGTTTCCTACCATTAAGTCACCTTTCCAGACGACAGGGGTTCGAATCCCAGATGGCAGTGGTGGGATTTGAACCCCTGCCCACGTAGTTAGCACCTAAGGTGCACCATTGAACCAAGGGGTTGATTCCCTTATAGGAGTATTTCTTAAGCCAATGTATTCTAAACACTCCATTTTGCCCTCAATTTAAGGAAAGTTCTCAAACCCTGAGCAACCTTCGAGCGTAAGACATTCTAGAGATCTCAACTTTAGGCTTCTTGGGAAACTCCAAAGGTTAGAGCATTCCACAAATCTCAAAAGAACAAGCTTATCAAGGAATCCAACAGAATAATGAACCCCAAGTAACTTTGTACAATTATCAAGTGCCCATTGCTCTAAATTTGGCATCTTGACTTTGGTTAGGAATTGACAATTAGTGGTGTTAGAGATATATTGGTCCATGTGGCTCAAACCCAAATGTAGAGTCTAGAGAAACTTATACTAGTTAGAGTTAGGCACATTAGACCTTAACACATAGAAGTGCATGATTGTCAAGTTCAGCAAATGTAAAGAAAGAGGAAATAAATCAGCTGGAGGAATTAGTTTTTAACATATTAAGAGGACAGAATATTGAAAATAACAATTGTTCCTTGAATCCATCGTGCAATCCCTTGAAGAGGTTATTACGCATGTTAAGAACAACTAGTCTCTTTCCATGAAAATTGGATGGCAAAGATTGTTAAGAATATTTAGGCCATTCAAGCAAAATCTTAACTCATTAGAAAGTTAATTAGGCCCTCCAGAAAAGAGTGCATTGCGGTTTATAAATCGTCTGAGCCTTTTCATCTTCATGAAGTTTTTAGAACTCAAGTGTATCATCTCTCTTTTAGGCACATCTACTGATCTACCAATATGCCTTTAATTTTATTTGTTCCCTAGTAAGACAATGGGTAAGTGTGCCAGCAAAAATTGAAGTAAACAAATTAAAGTTCTCCATAATTAACACTTGCTAAAATTATTGCTTTTCTTTTTTTTTTAATAAATAAAAAATAATAATTAATTAATTAATTAAAAAATGTAGACTTATACATGTATAAATACATCGACATATAGATATATAAATTTACAATAATATATATATGGATAGCTATAACCTAAAAATATGTTCACTTTGTAGAAAAGAAACAAATTTATTCCCTCTGTGGATGCTAAAAATTTCAGCACCGTATAGGCCGCGTACCAATCCGCGAGAAGGCTGAATACGGGCCGGATTAGTGTGTGTGGGGATGTTGAGCCCAAAACTCCACTCCAAGTGCGGTAGACCACTCAGAGGCTAATGGTGCATTTCCCTCTAATGCTCTCTGATCCACCGGGATGCAAAGCTCACGCAGGGGTTACGGTGGACTGATAGAAATTGATGTCGCGAATCAAGACAAAATGCTCACACAGGGGTTGCGGTGGACTAACGAGATTGATGCCACAGATCAAGACAAACTGATAATTTTAAGTTCTACTTCCACCAGAACATTCAGTAATTGCAATGTAATGTTAATAACACATGAGAAATGTATTACAAACTTACACATGACAAAGAAAATCAATCTCAGGGGCTGAGACTTAATACAAAGAACTCAACCTTTTCAAGAAGCAATAATCAATGACAGTAAATACGATATGCATAACAAGTAGTAAAGGTCAAGGGTTAGTCCCGTGGATCAGGGTGCTGAGCACAAAGCACTTGATTTCCTCTATAACTTGCAAGAAAGGCAGGAGCAGAGCAAAGAAGCATAACAAATCACAGAACTTAAGAGATTTGGAGTAGGAAGAGAATCATTTACTGTGCAAAATGTACATGAGTCAGTGCTTGGTGTTGGGTTAAGTGTTTGATGGGAGTTTTTTGTTGTGGCAGACTAAAAGAGTGCTTTTAGTCCACCGTGGACCTACGAGAAGTGTCCCGTGGACTGATATTGGTTGACTGTATTTCTGAGCTTTTGAAGTCAGCTCTAATGGAGAAATTTCAGTGTGTGGATTTTCTGATCAGCCAACCAACCCCTATTCCTTCTTCCCACCCCTATTTATAATGGTGTTTGTATCTAATGGTTTTGTTTGTTATCCTCCTCATCATGAAAATCATTGCTTAACCAAGGGATAAAGGGGCTGAGATTTGACAAGGTTTAATGTTTTGGGGCTGAGCTGATGGTTTTGATCCGCCGCAGATCTGATTTGATCTGCGGTGGGCGGCGATTTTCAGGCCATTTATGAGGGAGGAAGTGACGAGCATTTAATGTTCGGTAATGATCTGAAATAATTAAGGTGACTTGACCCATATACGTTTTGCATTAATTAGATTTGATCTTACCATTTTTGGTATCATTTCCCAGCAAATTGATACATTTTCTGTTGCGGCAGACCAAATTAAATTTGAGTAAATTGATTCCCCTACCTCCAAACCGTGCTTCCTAAGTTCTGTGATGTGGAGGAGCAAGGACCACCGGAGTGCTGGGCTGTGGTGGTCACTGCTCTCGAGTGGTGGTGGCCATGGCAGACTTCTTGAGTCTTTTCAGCCTTGGTTGTGATTTTTGTTTCAGTTGGTGCTGCCGTGGACCATTCTGTGACGAAGTCCACCGCGACCAGTGGGTAAAGAAAATGACCAGCTGGTGTTTCATCATTACTTGCCTCAGTTGATACTGATCTGGGCGGCCATGAGAGATTTCTTGGTCTTTTTAGCCCTTACCTCATCTTCCTCGTCATCCCCTTCATCACCCATCACAGCTGGCGCCACCGCAGACTGCTTTTGTGGCTAGGTTTGGTTGTGAACCGCTGGGTAATCTGCCGTGGACCACTGGATGGCGTGGATGACCAGTTCCTTCCTCTTTTCTGGGCTGCCATAGACCATATTTTCAGGAACCATGATGTTTATCTGTGGGTTAATGGTGAAAACCAGCCTTTTGTCATGATTATTGTAACTTTGGAACTCTGATTTTGCTTTGGAAATGTTTCCCTTTAGACCCTTGAGTACCGTGCCAAGAGAGGAGGGAAATGATGCTTGAGAGCCATTTTTCCCTCTCTTTTTCAAATTATTCCAGGACTCTCCTTTGTGCGGTGGACTGAATCTGAAGAGTAAATGGGCTGGCTTTAAATTTGAAGAATGAGTGGGCTGGGCTTTTATTAATTGACTTGATATTTGGGCCTAGTGGATGGCTTTTTTGGGCCCTTTCTCCTCATGTGCCGTCTGCCGTGGATCAGTGGATTTATTGGGCTTTTAGATCCCTGGTGGATCACTAGGATGTTGAATTTGATCCACGGTGGACCGAAAAAATGGGCCTCTACATTTAGCCTCCCGAGCCTAAATCACACGTGATGTGTGGTTCGGGTGAGTAGTCCGTGGAACATATATGCACCCATGCACGTTGTAGTATTTCTTTTCCCACTCTTTTTCTTTTGTACGTGGGTTCCTCATTTCATGGGGGTTGTGGCAGATGGGGTGTGTCAGTTATCAGAACTGATATTCCCCTTAACTTCCCCTCTCCCTAGTATTCCTCATCATAATCATCATTAAATCCATTTAGGATTTCGGGAATGGCAGCCCCAACCACCAGCCTCCCTGAGCATTTATTGTAGCCTCATTATAAGCCAACTTGTGTTTTCAAGAAGGAAAAAAGAAACTTCAGGAAAGGAAAAGACTCCCTCTCCCAATTTCCCTCTTCTCCCCGTTCTCTACATTGCTGGAAATTTTTTTTTTTCTTTCTTTCTCTGTTCTTTGCCGTAATCAATGGCTTCTTCCTCCTCTAAGGTTCCGGTTGGCCCTTCCCCGCAACCCAGCACAGATGAGGGGCTAGAGCCCTCGTTGACGGTTCCAGTGGCGTCCACCGAGGCAATGGTGGACGTCCCAGTAGCTTCTCCGCCTGTTCCAGGTGAGTCCGTGCCAGCGCCACCCTCTTCCGTTTCTGGCGAGGCCGAGGATCTACGGGAAGGGTTCACTTTTCCGTTGATTGACCCTTGGTACACCAGTTCTCCTCTCTTTCCTCCTAGGTCCGTGGACTTCTCTTTTCCCGTGGAGGATTGGGACTGGACGGTGTCAGGGCTAGAACCCACGGTGGATCAGGCTTGGGTCCCAAATCTCGACGAAATTTCTGAGCTTTTGATCCAGAAGGGAAACCTTCAGGCAACCCCCATCAACTTTGACTTTCTCTGTGCTGCTTCCAAGGATTGGTCCCATTGGGTGGACCGTGAAATCCTTGATCCTGATTTTTGGGACCGTCTGGTGGACGCTGGGGTCCATTGGTTCATTCTGATCTCTAGGAGCTGCAACATGTTCAGAGACACGGAGTCACTTCGTGAGTTGCTGAGGAGGTGGTGCCCTTCAACGCACACTTTCTTTTTCTCTTGGGGTGAGCTCACACCCACTCTGGAGGATGTGGCTAACCACTGGATGCTCCCTATCCTTGGTGAGCATTCGTTCTCTGATATCAACTGTCTGCGGAAGAGGAGGAGACTGCAGCGGCTCTGAGGAAGCGAGCATCCACCAGACTGAGTGGTTGGCCTGCGCACTTTACTCAAGTCGAAGGGGCTTCGGTCCGCCGTGCTGCTTTTGTACTGTATTGGCTATGTAAGTGCACCTTTGGCAATTTCCCTTGTTATTCAATAAATTTTGCTTTCATTCCTCTGGCTATTAGGATATCTGCGGGACACTGTTTTCCCCTCGCACCCTTATTCTTGGGTCACCTTTATTCGCAACTGGACTTGCTCCATGATTGCGAAATTCAGGGTGATTCTTGCTACATCTTGTCTGCTGCTTTTAACACTTCAGTGCTACAAACACTCTTCTGGGAGCATTCGACTAGTTATACTTTTGCTGCAAGGGACAAGTCTGCCGCTTGGAGTAGATTTTCTGATCTACCGCGAGAGTTTTTAGAACAGTTTCCAGACTTCAGGGATAATTTACCTTTAGTCTACCGCTGGGTAGGCTTGAAGACACATGATCACGATCTGGTGGACGCCCTTGATTATGAGGAGAACGTGTTGTTCAGACCATATGGGGATGATCATCCTGGTTTCACTTGTGCCTCCATTTTCAGAAAGTTCTATGGGCCGTCCCCTTTGATTCGTGATTTAAAAGTTGATGATTATCGGAGTTTGTCTTACTTGTCTACTGTGAGCCCGGGCTTCATTCCAATCTTATCTGCCACGGGTGTTTATTTTATCCCTTACTGTCCACAGCGGGTACAGAGACAGTTCGGGCTTGATCAAGGCATACCCATTGGTCCACAAGAGACTGCTACTTGTGTTGCTGATCTGACAGCCTTTCTCAAGAGTCGTGCCTTTGTTCGTTGGGGAGGTGAGACTACCCGTGTGTTGATTCCTGGTGGACACAGGCTTGGCTTCAACACTCCGTCCATGGGAGCTTATTGGCAACGGTTTACTTAGTCCATGGTGGACTTTGTGATTGCTGGCAGGGGTGACAAAACTCCTATGTCAGTCCACCGCAAGGCCTCAGTTTCCAACCCTTACCTCGCTCCTCCTTCCCAGCCTGCCATATCTTATGCTAACAGCCAAAAACTCGGATTTGCTGAATGGGATGAATCTAGAGGAGGTTGGATTGCATACACCATTCATCTGCCAGAGGGTTGGAGGAATTCTGTCAATGTCGTGGAGGATCATCTTATAATGCTTTCAAAGCGCGATAAGGTGAACAAGAGGGATGCCCCCGTGGACCCGGCTATTGAGAAAACACCTAAGAAGGCAACTCCTTCCGTTTCTTCTTCTAAGAAAGTTTCTTCCAAAAAAGCAAAGGCGGTGAAGAAAAGTAAGCCCTCTCTTCTAGTTCTGTCTGCGGAAAAGGAGTCTACCGCAGCCCTTGTGCAAGAATCAACTAAGTCTGCCACTGCCCCTCCTAAGAGAAAGACAAGGGCAGGGAAAGAGAGTAAATCCACTCCCTCAGTGCCATCTGCTGTAGAGGAGTCTACCACAGCTCCTTTGGAAGAACCTGCTGAGTCCACCGAGGGTCCTTCTAAAAAGTCAAAAGTTGGGAAGAAAAGTAAGTCCACTGCTCCAGTATCATCTGCTGTGAAGGAGTCTACCACGGCTCCTGTGAAAGGACCTACTGAGTCCACCGTTGCTCCTTCGAAGCCCAAGAGCGTAAGTGCAAGTTCTCCTCAGCAGACAAGCAAAAAGAGTGCTGCCTCCCATCCACCAAAGAGTCAGAAGAAGATTAATGTCTCCTCCTCATCTCCAGATGAGGAAGAACCATCCGCGGCGTCAACTCCTTCTCCTCCCAAGAAGAAGAAGTTTACTGCTCCTTTGTTTCCTCTTGGCGCTGCTGGTCATATAAGGAGCAAGAGTGGTCCCAAGGTGAGTTTTTGTTGTTCCTTCCCCTTCGCTTTGTAATTTTCACTTGCATTTTCTCATATTTTAGTCTGCAGCAGGTGGCACATGGGTCTGGCAGATCTAGTGGTGGTGTGGTTGACATTGAGGTTGCCTTTTCTTCCTTTCTTTGTGTTTTCTTTGGAGTTGTATTCATACCTTCTAACTTTTTATCCTTTGTTTCCTTTCCAGGACTCAGAGGTGGCTGATGATGATGTTATTGCAAGTCCTGTGAGGAAGGATGCTCCACAGGCTGCTGCCGTGGACCAAGATGAAGATATGGGGAAGAGCACGGCAGGCAGCTCTGAAGCTGGTGATGAGTCCATGGGAGAGGAGCATTTTTCTTCCAGTGACTCGCTCTTTGATAGTACTCCAAGTTCCTTACCTGAAGACCAAATAGTGTCTGCGGGATCCACCGCAGATGATGACGACATGTCTGAAGCCGATGATTCGAGTATGAGGGCAGCTGGTTCCACAGAGGAAGAGTTAGCCATTGTTCCCTATGCTGGCCATGATGATGATAGTGCCGTGGACGCTGACGTTGACCCCAACTCTTTTTCACTGCCGCAGACAGTTCTGACTAGAGCAGGTATGCCTTAACTTGTACTTACTTCTTCGAATGGTACAAATGAGCAACGTATTCATGTATATTGCATGTGTTATGTGTTGGTCTGCTATAGGTTTCGATGTTTCCATGGCTCACGTCATGGAGGGGATTTCTTTATTTGGTGTTACCCCTAGCCTTAGGCCCATTCCGGCTGGTGGCTTTGTTATACCAGCCGGTCATCTTACCAGTGCAGGTTCCCCTGTTGTTGGTGGCGCTCTTATGCCTGCGGAGACCCGTGCACAAAGCCTTGTAGAAAGTGGGTCCGTGGTGGACCTAGAGGTTGATGTTGCAGATCATGATGCTCCAATTGAGGATGCTGGTGTTCCTACGGCAGACTCACTTGTTGGCAGTGATCACTTGGAAAATATAGGTAAGTTTGAATTCCAACTTCCTTTCTCTTCTTTTAGTAGTTGAGTGTTGTTTATGGAAGAAGTTCCATTTCATATGGGAATTTCTTTCACGTAGACTTGATCGCCATTTTCTTTGAACAATTATATTTTTCATAGACTTGGTTGTCGCCTTATGAAGACTTCTTTGTGTCATGGACTTGGTTGTTGTCTCATGAGATATTTTGATTCCATAGATTTGGGTGTTGTCTTATGAAATATTTTGATTCCATAGACTTGGGTGTTGTCTTATGAAATGTTTTGGTTCCATAGACTTGGATGCTGTCTTATGAAACGTTTGATTCCATAGACTTAGGTGTCGTCTTATGAAATGTTTGATTCCATAGACTTGGGTGTCGTCTTGTGAAATATTTTATTCCCATGGACTTGATTATCATCCTGTGGAAAGTTTCTGTTCCATGGACTTGGTTGTCGTCCTATGGGGAGTTATGCTTCCGTAGACTTGGTTGTTGTCTTACGAAAAATTCTGTTCTCGTAGACTTGATTGTCGTCATATGAAAAATTTCTGTTCCGTGGACTTGGTTGTCGTCCTATGGAAAAGTCTCCTTTTTTTTTTGTTACCATAGACTTGGTTGTTGTCTTATGGATATATATATGTATATATTTTTTGCCATAGACTTAAGTGTCGTCTTATGGAAGTTTCCTTTCCCATGGACTTGGCTGTTGTCCTATGGAGGATTTCTGGTCTCATGGACTTGGTTGTCGTCCTATGAAAGATTTTCTGTTCCATGGACTTGGTTGTTGTCCTATGGAAGATTTTTTTTTTGGATTTGATTAAGTCACGGTAGTCGTTCCATAGACTTAATCTCATTATGCGTTTGCTTGTTGCAATTTTATTGCTGATTTGCTTGATTGATTTTTGTTTCTTCCTTTTGTAGGCGTGGATGATGCCGTGCATGTGTCGGAAGAGATTGATGAAGTAGGGATCACTGGTGAGGTTACTGTCGTTAGTCCACCACGAAGACCTACTATTGAAGTCGGTTCAAGTGTTAGTATTGGCGGCCTGTCTAGTGAAGTTGCTGCCTTTTTGAGAGAGTTTGATGCAAGGGCACCCAATCCTCATCCCGAGCAGTTCTTTTGGTCTTTCAATGGGCCTCTGGTGCCCTTTGGTGATTTTTGGGTTCCCAATGATTGTTCGCCTTATTTGTCGCGGCTGTCTGTGGGACACAGTGATTTTACCAAGGGCTTCAAGCTCAGCATTGGGCTTGGTGGACCCATGATGTCCTTGCTTGGGAGCGTGTTGGCTGCCATGGATGAGTCTAGCCTTGAAGACGTGACCAAGACCCAAATTCTCGCGTGGAGGAGTGTGATCCAAGACCTTATGGATGTTGGTTTTGATTTGGGATTCATGATGGAGCGTCTACGGCAGATGGCTCAACATTTATTTGGCAAAAGACTTGGGGATGAGATAAAAGCACTTCAACACCAGATTGCCCTTCTACAGGATTCCTTAGCTGAGTTGACTGCCTATCAGGCTGTGATGATGTCCACGGGAGGGGTGATTCCCAAGTCTGAACGCAGTGTATCATTCCTTGACAGCCTCCTTGATTGACTTTTGTAGCTCTTATGCTCATCCTTTTGTTATGACTATGTTTTAGCCTTATTTTCAAACACTTGTATGTATGTTTTGTGGTAGCCAAGTCTTGGCTTTTCTTTTGGACAAATGACCAAGTTTTGGTCTCTTCTCTTTTTTGGACCAATGACCGGGTTTTAGTCTCTCTTTGAATGCTCATGTTCATAATTTCTTCAATCATGATATATCTAATTTATTGCCTTTTTTGTAAGAAAGATCTTGAGCATGTGATGATTCTTTGATTTCTTAGCAAAATATAGACTTTGCATGTCATGATTCATTAATAATACAACACGGTTCAAATTGTTCCAAAAAAAAAAAGGATTCAAAATGCTTGGCTAATAAGGATGGTAGTCTTACGAATAATAACGCTTCAACCATTTTCCGTTGATGGGATCCACCAGGGTCGTGCCATCCGCGGTGGATAGTTTATAGTAACCGCTATCATATGCTTCACGGATTAAGTATGGCCCCTCCCAATTCGGTGCAAATTTAGATGGCGAGAGGAGACCTCTTCTCACGTGATCCACCGCTCTCAGCACCATCTAACCCTTAGCAAAAATTCTGGTCTGGAGTGTTTTTTCATAAGCATCAGCAAGCTTCTGGTGGTACCGTAGACTACGGACTTGGACCAGCTCTCTTGCTTCTTCCAAACCTTCCAGGTCTACCGCTCTTGCTTCTGCACAAACGTCAGCATCAGCTTCCATATCCATCTCATGCAAGATCCTTGGGCTAGGCACTAATAATTCTGTGGGGGAAATAGCATCAGTGCCGTAGACTAGGGAGAATGGGGTGAAGCCTGTTGCTGTTTTGGTTGATCCACGGTAGGCCCATAATGTGTCTGCCAGATGAGAGTTCCAGCCTTTGCCATAGTCAAAAACCATTTTGCTCAAAATACGTAACAACATACGATTAGTTGCCTCCGCTTGTCCATTGCCTTGAGGGTAATAGGACGTAGATCTGCGGTGCTTGATTTGATAGTGCTCCAAGACTTCCCTAACATTTTCTATTAACAAAAAGTGTACCATTATCACTAATAATTTTGTGAGGGATGCCAAACCTTGTGATAATGTGTTCGCGGATGAAGTTTGCCACGACTGCACCAGTTGTCTTGCGAAGGGGAATGGCCTCAACCCACTTTGAGAAGTACTCGATGGCCACCAAGATCCAGATGTATCCACCAGAAGATGGATTGATTGGTCCAATGAGGTCTAGCCCCCAAGTGTAAAAAGGCCATGGCGTTGCCATGTTCTGCAGACTAGTTGGATGTGTGTGAATGAGATTAGCTTGAAGTTGGCAAGTGTGGCAAGATTTCACGAAGTCTGCCGTGTCTTTCTTCATGGTTGGCCAGTAATAGCCAAGGGTCAACAACAGCTGATACAATCTTTTCTTGCCTTGATGTTCTCCACACTCTCCGGAATGAGCTTCTTTCATCACGGTCTGAGATTCTGCCAGACTGAGACATCTCAAGGGGTCACCGTGGAACCCTTTTCGGAACAATATGCCTCCCTCCACAAAGTACCTTGTGGCCAATTTCTTGATTCTAATTGCTGCTTGGCTGGTCTGCGGTAGAATGTTCTCAATGAGGTATTCGAGAAAAGGGGTGCGCCAATCACTAGAAACAAATGTTGCATAAATCTGATCGGACTCATGCTGGTGCTGACAGAATGAGCATTGTTCCTGCAGACTGGCTGCCTCTTTACTCATGCTGGGCCAGAAATAACCCAAGCGCTGGAGTTTGCGGTAGAGGCTTACACCATCTCTGAGTTCACAGCACCTCTCATGGACTTCTGTCAGCTTCTTTGCTACTTCTTGGAGGTTCACGCATCTTGCTAAGACTCCCCCAAGCAGTCTACGGTAGAGGTCACCAGCAATCAACACATAGTCTTTGAGTATTTTCAAGTCTGCCACGCTTTCGGGTGACATGAGTTTGGCTCTTATGGGCGTCCGCCAGTCCTCAGCATCAAGGTTTTGTTCCTTGAATTTCTCTCTCAGCAGATTAGTGATAGGCATACTCCTCTTATCAATTGTGACATCTACCTTTGACCCTTCAAATGAAACTTGGGAACCCAAGGTTGCAAGAGCATCGGCGTATCGGTTCTCACATCTCATGGCATGAGAGAATTCAAAAGTGTCAAACTTTTCTTCTAGTTTCTGAGCTAAGGCCCAGTACAGTGCTAATGATGGTTCCTTGAGGGAGAACTCACCCTTGGTCTGGCAGATGATAAGGTTGGAGTCTCCAATCACCCGTAGATGCTTTATCCCCATTTCGTGGGCAATGACCAATCCAGTGATATAAGCTTCGTATTCTGAGGCGTTGTTGGAGCATGAGAAGTCAAGTTTAAAGGACTTAGCTATAGTCTCTCCATCTTCTCTTGTTAACACAATTCCAGCCCCACTTGAGCTAGATGTCGAAGAGCCATCAAATTTCAGCGTCCATGTTGAGTCTGCCAGATCTGCCAACAGAGCCTCTCCTATTTCCCCAAGCACTTCATGCGAGATTGATGAGTTATCTTCTCCTGGGAATTGTGCTAGGAGATCTGCTATGGCTTGGCTCTTGATCGCTGTGGGTGTTTCAGTGGTTATCTCATATTGAGACAATTGCAAGAGCCACTAGGCCAGTCTGCCAGAAAAGACTGGTCTGTGCAGTAGACTCCTAATTGGATGGGATTTAGTTATCAGCTAGATTTTGTGAGCCAAGAAATAGTGTCGTAGCCGCTGTGATGCATATATTAAGGCTAAACATGCACGTTCAGCCCCCGAGTATCTCGTCTCAGCATCTCTAAGGGCACAGCTGACATAGTAGATTGGCTTTTCGGTCCCATCTTCATCTTCTTGGGCCACTAAACCCCCAATTGCTTCATTATTGGAAGCCAAGTACAAACGGAGGGGTCTGCCAGGGACTGGAGCACATACGGTAGGGAGCTTAGTCATGATCAATTGGATTTTTTCAAAGGCTTGCTGGCATGCCGTGGGCCAAACAAAGGGAACTCCTTTTTTCATCAAAGGCATGAATGTGGCTGTCACTGCTGCCAGACCAAGGATGAACCTCCTAATGTAGGACAATCTCCCTAGAAAGCTCTTCAATTCTTTGTGAGAGGTTGGTGCCTTCATGGTTGCTATGGCAGATGCCTTGGCTGGATCAACGTCAATTCCACGGTTGTGGACCAGGAAGCCCAGAAACTTTCCAGCAGACACCCCAAAGGCACATTTAAGGGGATTCATCTTGAGTTTGTAGAGTCGGCATCTGTCAAACACCTTTCTTAAGATTCTAAGATGATCTTCCCTTTTCTTGGATTTCACCACTATGTCATCCACGTAATCTTCAATTTCTTTGTGCATCATATCGTGGAACATGGCTGTCATAGTCCTTTGGTAGGTAGCATCGGTATTTTTAAGACCAAAGGGCATGACGGTGTAATAAAAGTTACCAATCGGCGTGCGAAAGGCGGTCTTTTCAGCATCTCTGGTGGACATGCGGATTTGATTGTAACCACTAAATCCATCCATGAAGAAAAACATGGTGTGACCAGCAGCTGAATCTATTAACAAGTCCATGTTTGGAAGAGGAAACTCATCCTTGGGACATGCTTTATTAAGGTTCCAAAAGTCAACACAACATCTGATCTGCCCGTTCTTCTTCTTGACCGGAACAATGTTTGACAGCCATCGTGGATGCTGAATTGGTTTGATGAAGCCAGCAGCAAGTAGCTTTTTCACTTCTTGTGTAATTTGTGCCTCTACTTCCGTATGGAAGGTTCTCATGGGCTGCACCACAAGTCTGGTACCGGGCTCCACATTCAAAGAATGAGCCACTAACCCCGGGTCTATCCCCGGCATCTCATGATAATCCCAAGCAAACACATCTTTATACTCATGCAGCAGATCAATCAAGCATTTTCTTTCTTTGGCAGATAAAGACTTGCTAATCGATATAGGCTTAGTAATATCAGGATTATCACTTAAATTGATTACCTCAAGCTCTTCTTTGGAAATTATGTTTGGTTCAGCTGTGGTGGACTTTTCGGGCACATGAAGCTTTCTTTCGGGCACATGACTTTGGAAGTGAACATCTTCAACATTGGAAAGCAATTGGTGGAAGATGATGAATGTGAAGTGGCCAATTGGGTTGATGTGGTTGTGGAAGACCAATTCCACAACACTTATTTTTCTGACCCTCTTGAATCTTGTATCGTAAATTCTTATGATTTAGATTCTTCCATTAACTCTGAAATTACTGATGTTTGTTCTTTACTTGATGATTTTCAGGTTATGGAGCTAAGTGGGTGGAGACCAAGATTTGAGGAGTTGCCCAAAAGTGAACTCAAGCCCCTTCCTTCTAGCATTGAGATTCCAAAGCTTGAGTTGAAGCAACTCCCAAGTGAGCTTAAATATGCATTCCTCGAATCAGGTGATACCTTTCCTGTAGTGATTTCCTCTAAATTAACTGTTGAACAGGAAGGTAGCCTAGTGCAACTCTTGAAAAAGCACAAAACCGCAATTGGTTGGACCATAGCGGACATTAAGGGAATTAGCCCTTTAGTTTGCACACACAAGTTACATTTTGAGGAAGAGGTTAAGACCTCTAGAGAGCCTCAACGTAGGCTAAACCCAAACATGAAGGAAGTAGTAAAAAGTGAAGTGCTTAAATTGTTAGATGCGGGTATTATATACCCGATAGCGGATAGCAAATGGGTTAGTCCTACTCAAGTGGTTCCCAAAAAGTCGGGAGTCACGGTTGTTGAGAATGAGCTTGGGGAATTAGTGCCCACTAAGTTAGTCACGGGTTGGCGGATGTGCATTGATTATAGGAAGTTGAATGCCGCCACCCGAAAAGACCATTTCCCCTTACCTTTCATTGACCAAGTGTTAGAGAGAGTGGCAGGACATTCTTTCTATTGTTTTCTAGATGGTTATTCTGGGTATTATCAAATTGAGATTGATTTAGAAGACCAGGATAAGACCACTTTTACATGTCCCTTTGGCACATATGCATTCCGCCGCATGCCATTTGGATTATGTAATGCTCCGGCCACCTTTCAAAGGTGTATGATGAGTATCTTTAGTGATATGGTCGGAGAGTTTATGGAAGTTTTTATGGATGACCTTTCGGTCTTTGGTGATTCTTTTGATGGATGTTTGGAGAATTTAGGCAAAGTGTTGGCTAGATGTGAGGAAAAGAACCTTGTCTTGAATTGGGAGAAGTGTCCATTTCATGGTAACTTCCGGGATAGTCCTAGGCCACATTGTCTCATCTAGGGGTATCGAGGTAGATAAGTCCAAGATAGAATTAATTTCTAAACTACCTACCCCTAAGACCGTCAAAGATGTTAGATCTTTCCTAGGCCATGCGGGTTTTTACCGTAGGTTCATACAAGGCTTTAGTTTTATTTCTAGACCCTTGTGTAGCCTCCTTCTTAAGGATGCACCCTTTATTTGGACGGAAGCATGTCAAGAAGCTTTTGCAAAGCTAATTGATAAGCTTACCTCCGCTCCTATTATGAGATCACCGGATTGGAGCCTTCCTTTTGAGCTCATGTGTGATGCTAGTGACTATGCCATAGGAGCGGTATTAGGCCAAAGGAAAGACAAGAAGCCATATGTCATCTATTATGCTAGTAGAACTCTTAACTGTGCACAAATGAATTACACAACTACTGAGAAAGAGTTACTAGCCATTGTTTTTGCTTTAGACAAATTTCGTGCTTATTTGATTGGATCACCTATTGTTGTTTTTACTGATCATGCCGCCCTCAAGTATCTTTTTACCAAAAAGGATGCTAAGGCGCGACTAATTAGGTGGATTTTGTTATTGCAGGAATTTAGTCTAACAATCAAAGACAAGAAAGGAGTTGAGAACGTGGTAGCGGATCACCTCTCAAGACTCACTTTCGAGGATAATTCGGATCACCTCCCTATTAATGATGAATTTCCTGATGAGCATTTATTTGTTATTTCTGAATTGCCATGGTATGCTCATATTGTGAATTACCTTGTTGTAGGTGAAATTCCGAAGGAGTGGAGCGCACAAGATAAGAGAAAGTTTTTGGTTGAGGTACGTAATTTTTATTGGGATGATCCCAATCTTTTTAAATATTGTCCCGACCAAATTATTAGGAGGTGCGTTCCTAATGATGAAATCACTAGTGTCTTAAACTTTTGTCATTCTGAAGCTTGTGGTGGGCACTTTTCTATAAAGAAAACCGCTGCAAAAATCTTGCAGTGTGGATTTTATTGGCCCACATTGTTTAAGGACACTAATGATTTCTGTAGGACATGTGAAAGATGCCAAAAGTTGGGAGCCATTTCTCGTAGGAACATGATGCCTCTTAACCCCATTCTTATTATTGAGATTTTTGATTGTTGGGGTATAGACTTCATGGGCCCATTTCCCCCATCTTTTGGTAATCTTTACATATTAGTTGCTGTGGACTATGTGTCCAAGTGGGTTGAGGCCGTGGCGTGTAAAAAGAATGACCATAGGACCGTTGTAAAATTTTTGAAAGAAAATGTCCTATCTAGATTTGGAACGCCACGAGCCATCATAAGTGACCAAGGAACTCACTTTTGTAACAAACCCTTTGAGTCCCTAATGTTGAAATATGGAGTAATCCATAAAGTAGCTACATCGTACCACCCTCAAACAAGTGGTCAAGTGGAACTAGCTAATAGGGAGATTAAACAAATTTTAGAAAAAACGGTTAGCCCCGACCGAAAGGATTGGTCCTTACGTTTGTTGGATGCACTTTGGGCTTACCGTACTGCTTTTAAAACTCCCCTTGGTATGTCCCCTTACCGACTTGTTTTTGGTAAACCTTGCCACTTGCCGGTAGAACTTGAGCATAAAGCCTATTGGGCTATAAAAGCTTTTAATTTTGATTTGGATGAGGCCGGCAAGTTGAGAAAACTCCAATTGAATGAATTAGAGGAGTTAAGAAATGATGCATATGAGAGTTCTAAAATCTACAAGGCAAAGATGAAAATTTTTCATGACAAAAGGATTTTGAGAAAAACCTTTGAAGTGAACCAAAAAGTGTACTTGTATGATTCTAGACTCCATAAGCATCCGGGCAAGTTGAGGTCTAGGTGGGATGGTCCGTATGTAGTGAAGCGTGTTTTTGAAAACGGGGCCATTGAGGTAGAGGATCCTAGGGATGGGCGGATTTTTAAAGTAAATGGACAAAGACTTAAGCCCGCCCTAGATAGGTTTGTGCCTGAGGAAGAAACAATTTCCTTGGAGGATCCCGTTTATCGGGATGAGTAGATTTTTCGGAGTCTACCTTTTACTTGTACCATATTTTGCTTTTGTTTTTGTTTGGTGGAACTAACATTTTGCAGGAAATATCATTGGAAGTTCTATGCCACGATTGAGGTGCCTTCTAAACCTTTTTATAACCTATCATGTTGTATATTTTTTTTGAAACATTGAGGACAATGTTGAATTTAGGTTGGGGGGTGGGATAGTAATTTTTTAGAGCTTCCCATATATATGTTGAAGTGTTGAAATTCTTGCATGCTTGTTGTGTTTCCCATTCATTGACATCTTTTTACTTTTAGTAAATATTAAAAATAAAAAATAAAAAAAATTTTGGTGTTTAATGTTAAGCTATTGTCTTGAAAGAATGAATTTATATGCTTTGATTGTGCTATCCTTGAGGATGTATTGAGCATTAGCTTTGATTTGAATGTCATTAGTGAGCTTAAAGGCTTGAACGCATGAGCATTTGATTGAGAAATTTAAATTCTGTCCTTTGATGCTTGATTTTTGGGTAGTGAGATTCCACATGTTTCTTTGAACTTCACAAGCACACTAGTACATGGTTGTGGGGTATGAAAGCCAAACATGAATGTTTAAAATCTTAAGACTAGTTGGTTGACTTGTTGGTTGTGAAATCCTTGGCATGGTTTTGTGTATTGCAAGATTTAAAAAAAATAATAATAATAAATAAAAAAAAAAGAAAAAAAAAAGAAAAGAAAATTGGCCATCTTGAGCTTATACTGAGTAACCGGGCCTCTTGCCTAACCAGCAGTGAGTGTTCGCGTCAAAAGGTAAAGGTTTGGAATGGTCAATATGGTGTGGGTAACTAGTTTAGCTTCGTAGCCTTTTTGACTCGAGTTAGTAAGCCCTTAGGGGTGTCTTTACACCTAGTGCCCATTGAGCCACTTGGTTTGGGAGTTACTGGTCAAACACTCGATACACGGGTCGATTAGAAAGCTTAAGGGAGCTAAGCATTGTGCAACCCACACAATAAAAAAAAAAAAAAAAAAAAAATGATGATGCAAGTGTATATATGCAATTTAATAATACTTTCTATGCCTTGGTTGTTTCATGTGACAAACAATTCTAGCAATCTCTGAAGGACTAAACCATTTATGATGGAATTGTTTGAAGCCCCATATCCATGAGCTAATTCACTTTACACTAAGGATGTGTGTGGCGTTTTACTATTTGAGTATGAGCAAATTCGGATAAAGTTTAAATTTTCCATAATTTTGGAGATGAAGTTTGTGTTTTTAAGCTTGCTCATGACTGAAAACCATTGCTTTTGTGATATTGCTTTCCCTTTGATAACATGATTGGCATTGTTTAAAATAAGTCAAGTCTGAGCACGTTACTTGAGAAACAAAACGTTTGTGGGTATCGTTCTGGTAAGCCCTCACGAGACTATAACTCGTCCACTAGGGACACCTAGGGGTTTAAAGGCTTGTTGCATGAGCTAAATGCAACCGAGAGTGCCAGCGAAAGTGGTATAGTTTAGGTTTATTTTCTTTTGAATTGTTTTTAGGTTTGCTAGAGACTAGCAAAATTTAGGTTGGGGGGTGTGATAAGTCATGAAATATGACTTATTAAGCCCATTTTCTAACGTTTTTAATAGAATTGTTTTGCATTTTATTTTTAGTTGTATGCAAATCATTGTATTTATTTTATTTCATTACGTTGTATAAAAATAATTTATTTGTATGCGTTATTTTAATTTTATAAAGTCTAAATTTTATATTTTTGTTTTAGGTACAAATTAATGTTTGTAAAGAAAAAGAAAATCAAAGCCCAAAAACCCACAAGCCCACAAGGCCCACATGGCTAACAAGCTCACACTCTCCTTTCCTAGCCGCATCACACTAGATCAATGCTCAAAAGAGTTTTAATTGAAATTCATGGGAGCTTGCCGTGCATTGCATGTCCCTTTGTTGCCGCAATGCACCGGATCATTGCCCCATTAATGAGCTCACGTGACAAGCTTGCTTTGACCAATTGCATGCCATTTTTTCCTACCACACCACACATGATTATTTCTCTTTTGGAGCCCTAAATGAAGATGCTCAAGCAGTAAAAAACAGCAGCAGCAGCCGCTGGAAGGAGGGAGGCAGAAACTCCATTTTTAGGCAACTCTTCATTGTTTTCTCTCTAGTTTTTATTGTAGATTTTATTTCTTTAGTTTGTTTTTGTAATTTCTTGACTATGGTTGGCTAGACAACTTGCTTGGGCTAAGGGGGAACCCGAATTTGTAAGGTAATCTAGTTTATTTTAAATCCATTTTGAGCTTGAATGTTTCAGATTTATTCTTTGATTGTTCATATTCTTGTTATTTGTGGTTCTATGAGTTGAATCTTTTCATGAGTTCAATCATATTTTTCTCATAGTTAAGTAGAGATTTTTAGTTCCATTAAATGTTAGAGCTTTTAATTTCATTGGATATTACATTTTACTGCACTGTGAGAGTGTTGATTTTAGGTTTTTCCAACGTAGTTATTTACTATGTGTTTAAATCAATGAACAATCGAATAATATTTCTAATTTAGATTTTATTAAAAATGGTTTTTATTGCAAATGTTCCAATTGAGGGTTTGGGATGTGAAACCCCCAATTGTGTAATTCCATGGATTTAAATTGAATTAGTTAATCTTAGTAAATTTGAGGAACCCAAAGCCCTAGCAATTTTTAGATTTGAGTTTCTTTACTTATTTAAATTGTGAGTTTTCAAAACAACTAAAACATTTTCTTGATTTAATTTATAGCGTTACGTGTTTATTTTGAAACCCCTCTCTCCGTGGTACGACAACCCACCTTACCATATATATTACCGTTTTACCTTATACATCCACATACATATTCATTCATATCAAATTTGATTAGTCTCCATTAAAGAACGACGTTTTGGAGGCCGACCAGCTGGCATGAGCTTCCGCCGTAAAACAAGTGGCCCTAGATTCTGCCGCTATTGTAATGAGTGCTTCTGTTGCTGCGTTTCTTGCCTCGGGTCCAAATCCCAGCTGGTTGAATAATGATTTGAACTTTGGACTCTTTTGTAGAGTCCTAACAGCTGCTGGTATCAGAGAGGAACCTGCTGCGGCAGACTCTTCTGCCTCCATGTCACTCACGTTACCGTGGATTACCACTGACACTACAGCCTTGCTCTTATCCTTGTTGTAGTTAGGAAAAGGGATCTGGTGGACCTTCTGCTGTGCTTCTGAGAGTTGTAAGGTACCATCTTGGATTTTACGGTTGACCTCCCATCTGAGGGTTCGACAGTCCACCGTGGAGTGATTTACGTATCTATGGTAGCGGCAATACTTAGGATTTTTCTATTCTTCTACAGTGGGTTGCTTGCTGATCTTTGGAAGCTTGATCACTTGATCTTGAACCCATTTATCAAAGATTGCCATCATTTCTTCAGCTGTAAAAGGTAGTGGAGGTGGCTCCTCATAGGCCTTGTCTGTTGGATTCTTTCGTTTGGTACCGCTAGGTGCAGTTGCGGTGGACACAGTGAGAGTCTGCGGCAGACTCTTCTTGTCCCTGCTCCTTTCAACTTGAGGCTTAACTGAAATGGCGGTTTTTCTGGCCTTCTGGAGCAAAGGGGCGAACCGTGTGATGTCCAAGTTCTCCAAGTGGGCACGAAATTCGGGTAGCATATTGTCAATGCATACCTCTACTAGCTCCCCCTCTTGATACTTCACATGACAATCCAAGGACACGTCCCGGAAGCAGTGGATGTACTTCACCAGGTCTTCTCCAATCTGCTGCTTAGTACTATGCAGATTGACCAGGGTAATCTTTTCTTCAACATGGAAGTATTTGCTGCAGAAGCTCTCTACCATGTCTTCCCATGTTCTGATGGACCCAGCAGGCAGCACTGTGTACCAAGTGTATGCCCTGTCCACCAGAGATTTTGAGAACTCCCGCAGACAGAGATCACCATGTGCAGCAAAGGGTCCCATGGAATCCAGAAACTTGCTGATGTGTTCCATGACACTCCCTTTTCTTCCGTCAAATAATGCAAAGACGGGTGTATCATACTTCTCCGGGTATGGCTCCTTCAAGAGCTCAATGGGGTAAGGGGGTCTCCTCACAAAGTGCCTAGGCTCCTTCGGGGGCCTTTCTCTTTCTTGTCTGAGTAAGTCTGCCACATCAGACATGGTGACAAACGGTGTGTCGTTCTTGTTGTGAGACTCCCTCTCTTCATGGTTGCGGTTGTCATTCTTGTTTTGGTGGTCCTCCTTGTTGCCGTTGGCTTCTCTCAACTGTTTTAAGGATTCAGCAAGCTCAACTTGGTTCTGCTGCATCCCCTTGATCATTTCGAACATCAATGCCATTTGTTGTGGTCCACCAACGGGGATTTCTCCACCACCAAGGACTTGTTCGCCACCGAAGGGAATTTCTCCCCCGTGCGTCTGTCCACCACCCTGGGCATGTGTCTCTCCCATGGCGCGGCTGTGGCCTTGAGATTCCGCTTCAGCATGGGAATTAGCTACTGAGTTCTGTCTGGTAGACCTTTTGGGTGGCATGGCTGTAGCCCCAGGTACCGTGGATCAGCTTCAAAGTGATGAAATGAGAGAAGATTGCAACTCAACTCCCCAGTGGAGTCGCCAAAATGTGGATGCTAAAAATTTCAGCACCGTATAGGTCGCGTACCAATCCGCGAGAAGGCTGAATACAGGCCGGATTAGTGTGTGTGGGGATGTTGAGCCCAAAACTCCACTCCAAGTGCGGTAGACCACTCAAAGGCTAATGGTGCATTTCCCTCTAATGCTCTCTAATCCACCGGGATGCAAAGCTCACACAGGGGTTACGGTGGACTAATAGAAATTGATGCCGCGGATCAAGACAAAATGCTCACACAGGGGTTGCGGTGGACTAACGAGATTGATGCCACAGATCAAGACAAACTGATAATTTTAAGTTCTACTTCCACCAGAACATTCAGTAATTGCAATGTAATGTTAATAACACATGAGAAATGTATTACAAACTTACACATGACAAAGAAAATCAATCTCATGGGCTGAGACTTAATACAAAGAACTCAACCTTTTCAAGAAGTAATAATCAATGACAGTAAATACGATATGCATAACAAGTAGTAAAGGTCAAGGGCCAGTCCCGTGGATCAGGGTGCTGAGCACAAAGCACTTGATTTCCTCTACAACTTGCAAGAAAGGCAGGAGCAG
>OU015770.1:35009348-35046499 GCA_907173295.1 Fagus sylvatica
TATTATTATTATTTTTGGATTAACTGGTTTTGCAAATTAAAATCCTCTTGTGTTTTGAAAATAACTATATGATAGATTTTTTAAAATCTAATCATTCTTTATTAAATGAGAAGTTTTAAATTTTATTATGTTATCAATATTTAAATAAATACTTACTAACACCTTAGGTATTAAGAATGATTATTTTAAGAGTACTCTTCTATACAGTATGCATTGATATTTCTTACAAATTAAATAACTTAAAGACAAATGTTAATTTTAGAGCAAGAAATTGCATAATTTTATTTATTTATTTATAGGTTCAAGACATTGCATAAAGTAAAAAATAATTCAAATCAAATAATTGTCAAAATTCTTGTAAATCAACCGGTATTTTCTTGTCTCCTTTAGAAGGAGAACTATAATTTAAATCTGTCCACCGTCAACAATCGAATAAAAAAAACAAAAACTCAAATAATTAGCAAAATTCATGCTTATGAGTCCATGATTTAATGTAAACATTATAAGTCGTACTACATGATGTGACTGCCATGCATTATAAATACATTAAAACTACTAAGATAATTTATTATGGGAGAAACTTTATTACCAAAAGTTTTAAGATATTTAAAATACTATCACAATTAAAACTTGACTAATTATACTTTTGACCATTATAGTTTAGAATTGTTTGTATTTTGGTCCTTTACATTTGTGATTATTTTCATCTTGGTCCACCCAATTTGACTTTGAATTTTTTATTCTATTTTCAAAATGAGTTGATCTAAACAATAAGTATCAACCCTAGTTAGTAAAATACACGTACCATACAGTATAAAACACGTACGTACGTATTTTTTTTAAAAAAAAACTCCCGTTTACCGCAAGAAACAAAAAGACTCTGAAAAATACACGTTATCTATAATTAAACATATAAAACACGTATTAAACATTTCCCGTATTATACTTATACAAAAATACTTCAATATGACTGAGTTTCGATACTTTATCGACGATATAATGTTATTTTGTTTCATTTTATCATGATATATGACAATGAAATTATCAAAATCAATTTTTTTAGCTCCATGTTTTATTATTTATATTGAACATCTACATTTTAATATTTTTATTATAATCCTTTTTTTTATCCATTATAATTTTTCTATAATTTGAGTGATTAGATCTTATTCCATATACAATATGTATGTATGTTAGATTTTAAATAAACAAAAATATAATCATTTTAAATTATAATAAGATGAGATAATAAATACTTTTTGTTATTTTGACTTTTTTTCACTAAGTAAGTGAATGAAGGGATATATAAATATCATTTCATTCATTTACTTATTATATATTTTGCTTGAAAAACACAAGTAAAAATTGAAAAAAAAAAAATGCTTAATTAGTTGGTTTTTTTTTTTATAAAATAATATTAAGATAACATAAATATGCTACTAAATTGGAATATATTAAATGAAATAACTTGATATATATAACCTTTTTTTAGTCACGATTTTTTAGTTTAAATTCGTAATATACCTGTACGACCGACAATTTACATTTTTTATGCCGTATTTTTACAACGTTTTTTTACATCCTAAACCAAATGAAACACGTACGTATTACCTACCATATATATTTCATCCTGTATATTATTAATTATGGTATCAATAAAACAATATCTTTCTTTTATTTTTTCTCTCTTATAAACTAGAGACGGTGTTGTTTCATACTTTCATTCCCTCTTATGAGAACCAATTTTCAAATCACCATTCCTTACTAAATGTTGGAACAATTTAACTTTAAAAAAGAAAAAAAGAAAAAAGTGATCTTAAAAACTAGAAACGGTGCCGTTTCATTCCCTCAGCTGAGGCACCTCATCGGCTCATCCCAGCCCCTGAAATTCCTCAATCCCCAATCCACTCTCTCCTTCTTCCACAACAAATTCATACTCCTCCCAAACCGTGTACGACCCCGACCTCATTACGACACGGACACGGTCACCGTGTCAAGCTTGTCGAGACCGACCCAGCAACACATACATAGGTAACCAATGTCTCTTTTCGTTGTTTTAGTTTGCTTTGATTGAAGACATGTTGACTAAACATTGTTGTGTTTGCGTGGTCGTACTTTGTAGATAGCTTATCATAAATGGCATGTCGAATAGGACCAACAATTCTACAACCATGTTTGTCAGCAATGGAGACTGAATGCCCCGAAAGACCGTGTCTTGCTCTCGCAACAAATTGGTGAGTTTTAGTGGGAAAGTTTCAAAGTTTGCCATAAAGTTCGCACCTTTTTTCACTTATTCTTTGAATTTTCTTCTTGCTTCTTCTTCTTCTTCTTCTTTTGTTGTTGTTGTTGAAATTACAAAAGCCATTGAATAGTGGTGAGTTATTAATGGAATTCCCAAGTAATTACACACACACACATGTTTATTTGTAATACCCATTTGATTCCTATGAGTTCTGGGATTTTGTTATGTGGGGTAATGTCCAAAGTCCTGAATTTGGGGCTGTAACTAAAGCTTTGGAATTTGAAGCAAAAGCTGTTGGGGTCTTTGGACTATGAGTTGAGTCTCAGTTTTGGAGTTTTCGTGTATATGTCCTTAGAGAATATGAATTAGTTGATTGATTTCTCAATATATGTATGGAAATTTTTGTGCTTTTCTAGTCATTTGTTTTTTGCAAAATACAACCGTTTTCTGTTTCTGATTGATGAGCTTTGGTAGCTAAAGATGATTTTAACTTGTAATGAATTTGTTTTCTTGCTTTTTTGTTGTTGTTGTTCAACTTACAAAAATCATTAGTATTTTGCTGGTTTTCAGTGAATCCATTATTACTTAATAGTTTCTTATTATTAAAAGTCTCTAAATAGTCGTGAGTTATTAATGGAATTCCCAAGTTATATTCCACACACATACACACATTTATGTATAACCCATTTAACTGCGAGGAGTTCCAGAAATTTTGTGGGGATAATGCTGAAAGTCTTTAATTTGGTGCTGCATTATGAGGAATTTATCTTGTAGCAACTAAAGTGATGATTGATGTGTTTTAATGGGTATTTGAAGCAAAAGCTGTTTGGGTCACTTGGACTATGAATTCAGCCAGTTTTAGGATTTTCATGTACATGTCATTAGATAATATGGATCAGTTGCTTGATTTTTCAAATATTTGGAAACTGCAGTGTGATTGGTATAGTTTTTGGAAATTGCCAAACTGGACTTTTCAATGCACTTTGAGGGTCTTGTGTGCTTCTCTTGTCAAATTCTTTTATACAATAATACATATTAATGTTTCTAATTGATGACCCTTTTTTTTTCTTTTCTTTTCTGTCATTAGTGATTTGGTTGTTGCTTTTGGAGTTGTGTGTCCATTGTAAAACACAATATAGTGATTCTGAATCCATATGACATTCAAATGCTTCATGAATTATATTTAGTGATGTAAATTTTTTTTATTGGTAAGTAACACATGTACCCATTGTGTCCTCCACCCACATCTTGTGGGAGGAAGAAGTGTCATTTGAATTAAAGCTAATTGGCTTAAGTGTTGTAACTTTCTCAGTCTGTGCCTGGATTTTTTTTCTTCTGTTTTTGGAATCTTGCTATGCTATTGAGGCCCTTGTGAACATGACACCGCTTTTCATTACCTTGATTCAGTTTCCAGACAAAAAGACATGGATGGAAAATAGCCTTTGCATTGGACACAGGTGGGATTCCTAGTAATGGTGGACAAGAGAGCCTCAATGGAAATGGTCCTGATCTTGGTCGCACTCGATTGGGCAGAATAGTGAGTGCAGGTGGTAGACAGCTATTGGAGAAGTTGAATTCAGCTAGAAAGAACTTCCCCATGAAGATCTTTCTGCTTCTTTTGGGTTTCTACACAGCAAACGCGCTGGCAACAATCCTTGGTCAAACAGGTGATTGGGATGTACTGGTTGCTGGTGTAGTTGTTGCTGCCATTGAAGGGATTGGTATGCTTATGTACAGAAAGCCGTCTTCTCTATCTACTGGGAGGTTGCAGTCTTTCATTGGGATGATAAATTACTGGAAAGCTGGAGTTTGCTTGGGCCTATTTGTGGATGCTTTTAAATTGGGTAGCTAAAGATACTTTGTCCCCCTGGTTTGAGTATTCCTTATAACTCTCGTAAAATCTTCTATAGTTTTCTAAGGTCTTATAAGATGGAGAGTTTGGTTCATTTATTTGCTGTTGTAACTATGAGTCCCATTCATAAGTTCCTTAAATTAGGTGAACTTGTATCACAACCCTTCTAAAATGTAATTTTTCAAATAGATATATTTATGTGTCTTTATGATCATTTTTTTTCCCTCTCTTTTTTACTTGGAATTTTTTTAATGATGTACATCTTAGATTGAATAATAGAAGCCAGATTTAAAATGAAGAAATGAATGTGCTTTCACCTCCCTTGCAATGGAACAGATTTTGGGATTGATTCTCATTTCTGTGAATGGAGCTTCTCACTGTGGATTTCTCCTTATGGAAATAAATATAGTCAATATATATGCTAGAGTAGTTTTGGAAGACTATAGATAAAATAGTTTCATGGTACTGACATGAACATGACTATTAGATTATCATGGCCTCCTCTTTATTGAGAGATCTTCTTATGCACTTTGGCCAAAGTTTTGATAGAATTTCAAATATTTTGTGATACTAGCCTCAGTAGTCATGGATATGAATATATTCCATTTAGCAAAAAAAAGAGAAAAGGACATGAATATATTCCACTAACTATTGAGCAAAAAATAAAAATAAAAAGAATATATTCTGCTAACCATCCAAAGTAAGGCATGCCGAGAGCCTTCCTTTCTCAAAGAAGTAAGAAGTAGAGAGGAATGGGCTCAAACTTCAAAGATCTTAATCCTTTCAACTTGGCCTATTGGGGAAGCAGGGGTAAAAGAGTAAAAAAGGTCATTTTGGAAGTATATATATAGAAAAAGAAAAAAAAAATCATAATGGAAATATATATAGAAAAAAATAAAAAAATAAAAACTCATTTCGGAAATATATATAGGGTGAGGATCAAGTTGTACCACCACCTAATAATTTTTTATTAGATTGATATTTTGAAATATCTAAATTAAATGTTTTCATCATTCATAATGCACATACCAATTTTTTTACAAAAGGATGTTATTTACTATTTAACCAGTAAACTCATCTCTTATGCATGATTTTATAATACAAAACATAACATTTAAAGATTTGATAGATGACATAATTATTGATCTTTGGTGATCTTGAAATTTTGCAAACATAGAGGGTACAAGAAGAAAATGTAATCCAATGATGGATTTTTCAAAATTCGCATCCAATGAAAAAAAAATACAAATGGTGTAACATTACTTAAAGTAACTTAAACCTAACCTCTTTGTGTAAACAAAAATAATAAATAAATCTTTTATCTATCACTCCTGAAGAGGAAACAAATGAAATGATAAGAGTTTTTAGATATGAATCTTATCATGTTTTCTTCTAGTAGATGACGAATGTCTTCATGAAACCACAACATATTGTGTCAGCCAAGTTCTTCGGGTGATTTTTGTCTATCAACTTCTCTATCCATTTCTTCCAACAAATCGTGCATCACCAAGTTGTTCGGGTTATCGAATAGCTATAAGAGACTATCAATTGGCACTTAAAGGCCACAACCATTTATAAGGGAAACATATCCTTTCACATTTTCATCGAATCATTCATAACTTATTTGGAGTATTTCTTGAATATTAAGGATTTCTTTTGTACTTTTCTTTTTCTTTTTCTCAATGTTTCGTACTTATCTAAAGCACTTTTCCATTGGATTATGCTCCTACCATATAGTTCCAAACCTAAAACTGTTAAAGTTAGTGGAAGGCCCCTGGCATAACGTATTGCACGTTCACTAAGTTCAACATAATTGTCAGTGGGTTTGTCTGTTTTGAAGGCATTCCAACTAAAGAGTTGAAGAGCTTCATTATGATCCATCTCCTTCACTTGGTATGTTAAATGAACTTCATGATTAATTAGCAAAGTTTTCTCTCTTGTTGTTATGATTATTCTACTTCCTAAACCAAACCAATCACAATTTCCCGCTAATGTTTCTAACTGGTCCACATCATCAAGAATTAAAAGAACCTTTTTAGAGCACAACCTCCGCTTTATCACATTGATTCCTCGATCAACATTGCCAACCTTTGAACTTCTAGCATCTCTTAGAATCTCAAAATGAAGTGTCTCTTGTAATTGGACCAATCCGGATTCTCGCTTTGAAGTTTCCCCAATGTTTGCAAGAAAACAACTACCTTCAAACTGATAAGCAATCAAGTTATAAATGGCTTTGGCGATAGTTGTTTTACCAATTCCACCGACTCCCAAGATCCCTACCATGCGTATGTCATCCCCCCCAATACTTGAAAGCAAATTGATGTCTTGTACACGAGTCTCTATTCCAATCGGATATTTAGCAACATTTAAGTATGTACGATTTACTATAATTGAGACCCTTTGAACGATTTCTTGGATAAGTTCAGATTCATTCCTACCAATACAAAAGATATGAAACATTAGTGAGTTGGGTACTTTACACATGGAAATACAAGAACATAGCCTATATATATAACAAAAACTCTATAATAAGTTCTTATTCATCCATCTAATTAACCAAAATAAATTTAAAGACAAATGGCAATGGTAGGCTACAAGCCCTTTCTTAGACAAATGGTTTCATAGTCTTAATATGTATTATTAAAGAGAAACTTGGACTTCATTCTTGAATTGAGTTTTTTCTTGTCAAAACTTATCAAGAACATCTTCAATCGGCATTTTTGCTCTAATATATAATTTCTTTCTTCCAGGTTTTTAAGTTATTAGGAAGGTTTAGTAACTTATAACATTTTATTTATTTTATTTTTTTTGGGGGGAGGGAGGCATATTACATTCTTCTATCCCAAACTATTGAGTGATAGTGAAATCTCCAACTTTAGAATTAACTCAATTAAGCAATCAACTTCAAAAGTAAAGTACCAAATGCAACTAAAACTACCATCCAAAATCGGTGTTAAATCTAATTATGTATCGCCTAACTGGAATATCAAATCAGAAACTAATTATGTATCAGATCATGCAAAATGGCATGTATAATTCCAGTGATGCGAGAGATCTTCCCAAAGGGATAGAGATGAACTTTGAAAATAATTTGGTAAAAATTAATTGATCCTCAAATTTCTTTGACTACTTATTTTAAAATGAAAAACTAATACTGAGAGTGGCTATATTTTCAAAATGAATTTCATTCTACTTAACTTTTCTAAATTTTACATATTTCTTTTGACAAAAAAAAAAAGAGTATATTTAAATATAAAATAAACAAAATTTACCCCTAAAATATGTATATATATCTTAATTAAGTTGCTTTAGGACCAAAAAGAAAATCTTAAATTGTTCAAAAATTCAATTTATAATATGTTCAAGGATATGCATTATAATTGGAATGAGAAAAAGTTGTAAAATGAAGGCAACATACCCTTTGTCTATAAGCCATCCCCCGGATAAATTGGCCACATCTTTTAGAGCAGCCTTCCACCTCAGCACCTTGACTTCATCCTTAACCTTGTCTCCAACTTTAACCAATGCTTTTCCAAAACACTTTGTTTGATGTTGTACATCGGATGGATCTACTTTAAAAAACACTGGTAGAACCATTTGACCCTTGGTTTCCTTGCACTCAAGGATCTTCAACAGCTCCTCTAAGCACCATGTAGATGTTGCATAGTTTTTAGAGAGTATAACTATTGAAATCCTTGACCCTTCTATGGCTTTGAGAAGTGCTGGTGAGATTTCTTCTCCTCTTCTAAGCTCGTCATCTATGAAGGTGTTGATACCCTTTTTGTGCAAAGCGTTGTATAGATGGGAAGTAAAGTTAGAGCGTGTGTCTGTGCCTCTGAAACTCAAGAATACATCGAAAGTCCATTGATGGGTGATGGAAGAAGAAGAAGAGGGTCCTTGGAATTGGAGGGTCATTGTGTTGTGTGAGATTAGGAAAATGAAAGTTGAATTGACATTACTTACAAAAAAGGGTAAGAAGGGTTGAATAGTCAGTAGAGAAGTGGGGCTTTCGGCCCAAAAAAAACAAAATGGCTAGAGAAGTCGGTGTCCCGTTCCATAATGAAAGATTACGCGTTGATGTCACGCATTTAAGCATGTGAGGAACTTCCTGGCACCATCTACTAGTGATGCATAGTTGCAAAAGCTGAATCCATTTTTTATTTGTGGTGAACCTCATAATATTGTACCACATAAATTTTTAATAATTATCACAATTTTACGCCTCATTATTTTAATATATATTTTCCTTAATAGAAATAATATATTATTCCATATATACAAACACAATCATAATAAATATCTAATACTAGATTATATTCTATATATAAACATAAAATAATAAATGTTTTTTTAATAATTATCATAATTATCAATTTTCATATTTAGACAAAAAATAAAATAGAAAAAAATCATATTATGTTAAATTTTCCTATGCATTGCACGAGTTACTGACTAGTATAATGTATTGTGAGGAAATTTGCCCCTCCCCCCCCAAAAAAAGAAGCTTTTTTAATATTAATTAATTAAATTGGTATTGTTTTGAAATTATTTGGCAAGTTAGCCTTTTTTTTTTTTTTTTAATATCATGTATCTATCGTACTTTTTTTTTTACTTTTTGGTTGACCTCATAATATTGTCACATAAGTTTTTAATAATTATCACAATTTTACGTCTCATTATTTTAATATATATTTTCTTAATAGAAATAATATATTATTCCATATATACAAACACAATCATAATAAATATCTAATACTAGATTATATTCTATATATAAACGCAATAATAATAAATGTTTTTTTAATAATTATCATAATTATCAATTTTCATATTTAGACAAAAAATAAAAGAGGGAAAAAGTCATATTATGTTAAATTTTCTCATGTATTGCACGGGTTACCGACTAGTATAATGTATTGTGGGAAATTCCACCACCAAAAAAAAAAAAAAAAGCTTTTTTTAATATTAATTAATTAAATTGGTATTGTTTTGAAATTATTTGGCAAATTAGCCTTTTTCTTTTTTTTTTTTTTTTTTTTTTTTTTTTTTTAAAATCGTGTTTTGAAGAGACGATTTTTACCAATGAAATCGTGATTTCTAAATTCGTGCTTTCAACACACGATTTTAGATGAATGTTTGTAAAATGAGATTTTCAGGCACTTTGACCCTTAAAATCGTGTTTCAGAAACATGATTTAAAAAATAGGTTGTTCTCCCAAATTATTTCAAAACAATATTAGTTTAAATAATTAATATTAAAAGAGTATTATTTTGTAATTTTTTTCAATGTATCGTAGCATACACAAATTACTTCGTTTTGAAATAATTAAGGTGAAACTTAGGAATGGTCTCTGCATGTGCGAGATATGCGACTGCTCAAGTCCTCATCCCAATTTTTTTTTTTTTAAATCCTTATAATTTTGAAAGACCTCCAAAAAAATTGATAATATAATCTTATATAAAAATTTGAAAAGTCTTTTGTTTATTAGATGGAATGCCTCATTTTTTTATATGGCTATGCTCTCTATAATTCTCACGGTCGACCCCATGATACTTAACAACCACTTTATTGACGAATATGGATGGAAAGAGTTATTTTTCAAATACTACCTAACATTAAGGTTACAAATCCAAACTTTAAAACTTTAGAAAACAAAATCTAAATCACCTTAAATTTTAAGGTTATAAATTGCGATTTAATCAAAATTTTAAAATGGCACTAAAATGGCCTCCAAGCCATTCAATTCTAAGAAGAGAATCTCATTTTTATTAGCATAGATGATAAAACACCTCTGTTGCAAATTTGAAATCTAAGATCCTAGATAGTTACATCAATGAGTACAACAAATCTTCATTTATTATTTAATGAAGCTAATGACTTTGTCAAATGCTTACCTGCACAAACTATTTCTATACAAATGCTGAATTTGTCTCCCACATTCCTGAATTGAACCCGATTTTCCATTTGCACTGAAAATCCGAAAATATGGCATGCAATTGCAAAATCTGGTAGCTCTGACTTACCAGTCTTCTATCCTAAATTTAAATCTGAAACCGTGAAGCTCATGGTTGAAGGATACCTCTTCTGATGTGGTACTAGCAAATTGGATTCTAAGTTGCCATCATCATCATCATCATTGCTGCGGCCCCTCTTTGTAGGCACATGTACATCCAAATTGACATCACCATACTCCTGAAGCTGTGGAAGAGAGGTGTATTCGTTCAGCACTAAACAATCTTTTTGTTTCTCTTCATACTTTCGAACCAAATGGGCTCCGCAACTTTTAAACCACACTGATTTTGTTGGGCACCAAAACTTAACTCGCAGCTTGTCCCCTTTTAGTTCATTGTGTTCTTGAACATAGTACCGCAGCCAAACATGATCTGAGCCGGATAAATGGAATGCTTTAGCATCTGAATACATTGGTAAACCATTACTGATGATTTCAGCACTACAAATAATTTGAACTGGTACTTTTCCATCCTTTAGTTCGATAACAGCACAAAGGGCCATTCCTATTATTTCCCCATCCAAATGTGGAGGCTCATTGTTATCTATTTCACATAGATCACTAGTTGAATTCTCTTTATGATGGCAGAACCAGTCTGGAATCTTGTTTCCCGGAAATATGATACCAAATAGATGGTCCTCAAGATGTCCCTGTCACAAATGTCATAGATTTTGAGCATCATAGCATACAAAAACGAACCTAGGTATACACGCATGCATGCATTATTCCTCACTATATAGGCATGTGAAAGTCATACATTACAAATATGAATTCTGCAGACTATTTATATATAATTTAAACTTATTTCACTATATGTGTAGACATATATAAATATAAAGAGAGAAATACCTGACTTAATATAAGATTTTCTGCATCATTCCCTATATTCTCAAGCAATTTATGGCATCTGGACAAGTCAATCCACTCAAGCGCTGGTAACTCGCATGTATTAAATTGAAATCTTTTTGAAACTTCTGAAAATCTTTCCAATGATATGCACCCACTTGCATATACCTCTTCCATTTTCGGTGGAAGTACTAGAATTTCTTGAAGTTGCTTGCAATCATCCAATTTTAGGCACCTCAATCCAAGAAATCCGCCCATACATGAAGGAAGGCTAACAAAACTGCTCCCAGATAGATCTAGCTGCTCCATTGTGGAAAAGCAATCAAGTGTCGTAAAGAAATCTGAATCTGATAGAACACAGTTTCCAGTACCCAATACTCGCAGTGCTGGAAATACCATTGAGGAACTACCGTCATTAATAATGCTTAATTCTGCACTTGATGAAACTTCAGATTCCTTTGTTGACACAATCGAGGGCATGGATTGTATGTCATCCTCCGCATTCTTTGAAAACTTGACAAGTTTTGAATAATCATTGAGATGAAGTCTCTTTAGATGTTGCAACTGTTGAATGCTACTTGGGAGATTCATAAGATTTTCACAGCCATCTAGATTCAACTCTTTTGTTGGATATTTATTATTCCACATTAAAAATAGTTACTCAAGCTTACACCTTCTTGCTTGAGTTTGAGGGGGGGTGTTAGATATTATTATCCCACATTGGAAATAGTTGGAGTGGATAATGGGTTTATAAGACAATGGGCAATCCTCATCTCATAAGGCGTCTTTTGAGATTGAGTTAGGCCCATTGGACTTTAACATGGTATCAGAGTCACCCCTTGGGTGTTGGGCAGATCTCCCCCCCTATTATGGTCCACGTGTTTGGTTGGTCCGCCACACGTGAGGGGGCATATTAAAGTGAGAGTCTTGTCCCACATTGACCAAGTATTCTTGGGTTGTGCAATTTATAAGCCATGGACATCCCTCATCTCTCAAGGCGTCTTTTGAGATTGAGTTAGGCCCATTGGACCTTAACATCTTTAAGCCCAATGAGGTACTCAACGGATGAAGGTAGTTCTTTTATAGGAGTATTTCTTAAGCCAATGTATTCTAAACCTTCCATTTTGCACTCAATTTCAGGAAAGTTCTCAAGCCTAGAGCAATCTTCGAGCATAAGAACTACTAAAGATCTCAACTTGAGGCTTCTTGGGAAACTCCTAAGGTTAGAGCATTCCACAAATCTCAAAACTTTAAGCTTATCAAGAAATCCAACAGAATGATGAACCTCAATTAAGTTTGTACAATTATCAAGAGTCAATTCCTCTAAATTTGGCATCTTTGAAAGATCAGAGACTTCAGTTAGGAATTCACAATTGGAAAAGTCCATGATTGTCAAGTTTTGCAAATTTTGTAAAGAAAGACTAAATAAATCAGCTCGAGCAATTAGTTTCCAACAAATTTTGGAGGACAGAATATTGAAAATAATAATTGTACCTTGAATCCGTCGTGCAAGCCCTTGAAGAGGTTATTACGCATTTTAAGTGTTAAGTTTAGAGAGGGAAACACAGAGAGACAGAGAGAATAAACTGTGTATTCAGTATTCTAAATAATCATGTACAGATAAAAGAATATATATAGGCCTAGTCTAGTGTACGGTATAGTAAATACATAGTAAACCCTAGGAAACCCTAGACTAATACAATAACCGCGGTATATACATATGCTAACATCCCCCCTCAAACTCAAGGTGGTCTAACTGAAGCCATCTTGAGTTTGGAAACAAGATCACGAAAACGACCAGGAGGAAAGGTCTTAGTGAAGATATCAGCAGTCTGATCAGATGAGCTAACTGGAAGAAGACGCAAGATGCCAGCAGACAGATGATGACGTACAAGATGACAATCAATCTCAATATGCTTTGTGCATTCATGAAAAACATCATTATGCGCAATCTGAATAGCACTACGATTGTCACAATGTATGACAGTCGGTGAAGAATGTGTAAGACCCATATCTTCCAACAGCCAGCGAAGAGCAAGAAGTTCAGAGGTAGTATCAGCTAGAGCACGATACTCTGCCTCAGTGCTAGAGCGAGACACAATATGTTGTTTCTTACTGCGTCAAGAAATAAGAGAGTCTCCTAAAAAGAAACAAAATCCAGTAGTAGAGCGGCGGTCAGTAGGATCCCCGGCCCAATCAGCATCAGAATAAGCACAGAGGTCAAGGGTAGAGTGAGCAGAGAAGTGAAGTCCGTGAAACATAGTACCCTTGATATAGCGAAGAATGTGAATCACTGCAGCATAGTGTGTAGAGTGGGGAGCAGATAAGAATTGACTCACCAAATGAACAGCATGAGCAATATCAGGGCGGGTTATAGTGAGATAGACTAAACTGCCAACAAGCTGACGATAGAGAGTGGCATCACTGAGAGGTGTGTCATCCAAGGGAGTAAGGCGAGCATTCATCTCAAGGGGTGTAGAAACAACTTTAGTGTCAGTCAGGCCAGCACGAGATAACAAGTCAGAGGCATACTTAGCCTGAGAGAGATAATAACCAGTGGAATCAGAAGAGACCTCAAGGCCTAGGAAGTAGCTCAGATGACCAAGATCCTTCATTTCAAATTGTTGGTGGAGAAATAGCTTGAAATCAGAAATGCCAGAGTGATCATCCCCAGTAATGATCATGTCATCAACATATAGTAGAAGAAGAATCATACCCTTATCAGATCGGCAGATAAATAATGCTGTATCATGAGAACTAGATGAGAAGCCAAACTGATGTACAATACTGCTAAACTTGGCAAACCAGGCTCGAGGAGCTTGCTTAAGACCATATAGAGCGCGACGAAGGAGGCAAACTTTGTCAGGACAGTCTGAATAACCTGGAGGTGCCTGCATATAAACTTCTTCAGTGAGATCACCATTTAAAAAAGCATTCTTAACATCCATCTGAAAAAGAGGCCACTGGTGAACTGCAGCAATAGCAAGAAGACTGCGAACAGAGGTAATACGAGCAACAGGAGCAAAAGTCTCCTCATAGTCAATCCCATATTCCTGAGCATATCCCTTGGCAACAAGACGAGTCTTATACCGTTCAATAGAGCCATCAGATTTGGTCTTGATCTTGTAGACCCATTTGCAACCAATGACAGATTTACCATGAGGCAAATCAACCAAGTCCCAAGTATGAGTCTTCTCCAAAGCCTGAAGTTCCTCTGTCATTGCTTGCTGCCAAAAAGGGTTAGTACAGGCCTCACGATAGGTGTGAGGCTCATGAAGGAAAAGTACAGCTGAGAAACAAGAATAATCACGCAAATGAGTAGGAGGTGCTCTTACCCGGTCAGAGCGACGAAGGAGGAGGAGGGGAGTCTGATCAGTGATAGGATCCACGGGCAGTGCAGGTTCTTGGGGCGAAGCTGGAGAGTCAGCAGGAGGAGCAGCAAGAGGGAGGTCAGGAGTCTGATCAAGTAAAGGATCCATAGCTAGTGGAGGTGCTAAAGGAGAAACTGAAGAATCAGCAGGAGATATAAGAAACAAAGGCAGTGATGGATTAATAAAAAAGGAAGGGGTGGAACAAGTTGTAAACTTAGAAAGAGAATTAAACATGGTATGTTCCCAGAAAACAACATGACGAGAAATGCGAAGACGTTGAGAGATAGGGTCCCAACAACGATAACCTTTGTGTTCAATCCCATACCCAAGAAAACAACATAGACGAGATCGAGGTTCTAATTTGGAATGTTCGTGTGGCTGAAGTAAAACAAAGTATGCACAACCAAAGACACGAAAAGAAGAATAAGAAGCTAAGGTACCATAAAGACGTTCAAAGGGAGTCACATTTTGGAGAGCTGAGGATGGAAGACGGTTGATGGTGTAGACAGTAGTGAGGGCGACTTCCCCCCAAAAACGTTCAGGACATGAAGCAGAAATGAGGAAAGCCCTAACAGAGTCAAGTATGTGGCGGTGTTTGTGTTCAGCCCTACCATTTTGCTGAGATGTTCCTGCACAAGAACGCTGAATAATGGTGCCTTGTGTGTGAATGAAATCAAGGAATTGAGAATCTCTATATTCCATAGCATTATCAGTGCGGAAGATTTTAATAGTTTTTTAAAACTGTGTGGAGATCATTTTGGCAAAAGTACGATAGATTTGAGCTAATTCAGAGCGATTGTGCATAAGGTAGATCCATGTATATCGAGAGAAATCATCAACAAATATGACAAAGTATTTAGATCCACCTACAGTAGCAGTGGGGCTAGGTCCCCAAATATCAGAGTGAATCAAGTCAAAAGAAGCATGAGAAAAAGAGTCACTATTATTAAAAGATAAAACTGGTTGTTTGGCCAACTGACAAGATACACAGTCAACGAAATCATGTTTGACTTGACCTAAAAAACCACTAGAAACTAAAGTGCGAAGTTTTTGAATTGACACATGACCTAAACGTAAATGCCAAAGACTCAAAGGAAAAACAGAAGTAGTATGAGCAACATGAGATGGAGGGGGTGTCGATGTGGAAGGTAGGTGAAGTGAAGTGAGCTCGAACATCCGTCCCACTCTACGGCCTGTCCCAAGAACCTGATTCGTCCGAGGATCCTGCACACGACAACCAGAAGAACCAAACCACAAGTCAAAACCAAGTTCACATAATTGACCAACAGAGATGAGATTAAGAGTGAGGTTGGGAATAAGATATGTGTCAGATAGAGACAGTGTAGAGGTGGAAACAGAACCAGTATGACTAGCAGCAAGGTGCGAGCCATTAGCAGTTTGAATAAGAGGAGCATGAGTAGTAGGAATAATAGAAGAAAATAGCTGAGAATCAGGAGACATATGATTACAACAGGCAGAATCAAAATACCAAGTATTACCTGAGACAGCAGGGGAAACCTTATCAGAGGAGGACAAAAATTGTTTGACCATGGTAAAGACCATTGGTCCTAACTCACTAACCGGGATAGAGGAGACAGAGGGATCAGAGGGTGAGTCTTCAGCAGCAGCAGCAACAGAGGGATTAACAGGCTTTGGAAGAATGCCTGATTGACCTGGCTTGGGAGGCTTGGTAGGGCAGTTGTAGACAATGTGACCAATCTTGTGACAATACCGACATTGGATGGTTGGGCATTCAGCCAAAAGATGTCCCTGCTTATGACAGTACTTGCAATATTTCGGACCATTCCTAGATGAGGAAGAGCTTGAAGAACGTGCAGCAGTAGCAAGGACTGCATCAGGGTGATGGGGTTGAAGAGTACGAAGACGGGTCTCATGAGAGAGAAGCTGACTCATAGCAAATTCCAGAGTAGGGAGAGGGACTTGCTGAAGCAAAGTAGCACGAACTGGTTCAAACTCAGATGTCAAGGCCATCAGGAACTGGATAAGATGAAATTGATCTCGTTTAGTAGCTAAGATTACTGCATCTGCAGGATCCTTGACAATATGGGTAGACTGCTCCATCTGATCCCAAATAGACTGCATACCAGAAAGGAACTCATTGATCGGTTGCCTAGGAGTTTGTTTCATATTGACAAGAAGACCCCAAAGTTGATACTCGTGAGAGAGACCAGCAGTAGTATAATGACGACTCAAAAGATCCCAAACATCCTTAGCATTTTCATAGCGACCAAATTGCTGATGAATAGAAGGTACAGTAGAATGGCGAAACCAGGTGATGATTTGGTGATTCTTGCAATCCCAATCTTCAAGACGATCAGTAAATTTCGTGTCTTCTTCATCCTTAGAACGAACAGGAGCTTGGATTTCACCTGTGACATAGCGCCATAAACGATGGCCTTTGAGGAAGCTGCGCATGTCTTGGGACCACAGAATATAATTGTGCCCATTGAGAATAGTGGTAATAGTCTTGGGAAGTTCATTTTATCCATCGGAAATACCTGAAAAAAAACAAATGAGAAAAAAAAAAAAATGGGTAAGCTTTTCCTTTTTTTTTTTTTTCAGCTAGGGCTGACGTCAGCAATAGGTAGGGCTGACGTCAGCTGTGAGTACGGGCGCGGGGCGGGTCGACTCGCGGGTCGCGGTCACGTCACGGGTCGGGTCGCGTGGAGCTGGGAACAAAAAAACGCCGGAAGCTTCACCGGCGCATGACGGCGCGTGGAACGTCATCTGGCTGTGAAACTTCGGGTGGAGATTCGTCTTGAAGAGACGAATCAATTGATGCCTTGAACAAGATAGATGGAGTAGCCTAACGGCAGCGGCGGGGAGAGGAACCGGCGGGTTTGCCGGAGACAAATTTGGCGCGTGGAGGCGCGTGGCAAGTTTTCTGGTGATGAAATTTTTCAGGTTTTGTACATCGAGTTCTGAGGATCAGGACAGTAGGTAGCACAGGATGAACGGAGGTCTCTGGAAGCAATGGCAAGAGAGGAGAGGCACGGCTGTTTCTAGAGAGAAAAATTGTTTTCAAATAGTGCTACGAGTGCTTTTAAGAATTATAATGCCAAAAAATTAATTTGGCTCTGATACCATATTAAGTTTAGAGAGAGAAACACAGAGAGACAGAGAGAATAAACTGTGTATTCAGTATTCTAAATAATCATGTACAGATAAAAGAATATATATAGGCCTAGTCTAGTGTATGGTATAGTAAATACATAGTAAACCCTAGGAAACCCTAGACTAATATAATAACCGCGGTATATACATATGCTAACATTAAGAACAACGAGTCTCTTTCCATGAAAATTGGATGGCAAAGATTGTAAAGGATATTCAGGCCATTCAAGCAATCTTAACTCATTAGAGAGATAATTAGGCCCTCCAGAAAAGAGTGCATTACGGTTTATAAACAATCTGAGCCTTTTCATCTTCATAAAGTTTTTAGAACTCAAGTGTATCATATCTCTTTCGGGCAAATTTACCAATATGCCTTCAATTTTATTTGTTCCCTAAAAAGACAATGGGTAAGTGTGCCAGCAAAAGTAGAAGCAAAATATTAAAGTTCTCCATATTTAGCACTTGCTAAAATTCAAACTTTTAAAAAATATGGATTTCACTCATGAGAAGGAAACAAATATGAAATGAAAAAAATTTAGATGTGACTCTTACCGTGTTTTCTTCTAGTACATGACGAACATCTTCATGAAACCACAACCTGCTACGCTCGCCAGGTTCTTCTGGTGATTCTTGTCGAACAATTTCTCTACCCATTTCTTGCAACAAGTCATGCATCCCCAAGTTGTTATACTCTTCAATAGTTATAAGAGATTTATCAATAAGTACTTGGATTCCAATATCTGGAAAGAAACCACACTTGTCTAGTATTTTAATGACATAATTTGCATGCTTTCCTTTAAAAAAACATGCGATGTCAAGGAAAATATCCTTCTCATTGTCATCCAATCTATCATAACTTATTTTGAGTATTTCTTGAATATTTTTGTTAGGAATTCTTTTATACTTATCCAATGCACTTTCCCATTGAATCATATCGCTACCATATAGATCTGAACCTACAACCATTAAAGCTAGTGGAAGGCCCCCAGCATAATGTACCGCACGTTCTGTGAGTTCAGCATATTCATCAACAGGTTTGTCTCTTTTGAAGGCATTCCAACTAAAGAGCTGAAGAGCTTCACTGTGATCCATCTCCTTCACTTGGTATGTGAAATCAACTTGATGATTAGTTAGCAAAGATTTATCTCTTGTTGTTATGATGATTCTACTACCTAAACCAAACCAGTCACATTTTCCGGCTAATGTTTCTAATTGGACTAACTGATCCACATCATCAAGAATCAAAAGAACCCGTTTAGAGCAAAGTCTGTGCTTTATCACATTGATTCCTCGATCAACATTGCCAACCTTCGAAATTCTAGCATCTCTTAGAATCTCAGAAAGAAGTGTCTCTTGTAGTTGGACTAGTCCAGACTCTTGCTTGGAAGTTTCTCTAACATTTGCAAGAAAACAACTACCTTCAAACTGGTGAGCAATCAAATTATAAATTGCTTTGGCAATAGTGGTCTTACCAATTCCACCAACTCCTAAGATCCCTACCATGCGTATGTCATTCCTCCCAATACTTAAAAGCAAATTGATATCTTTTACACGAGACTCTATTCCAACTGGATACTTGGCAACATTTAAGTACGTACGATTTACTATGATTGAGACCATTTGAACAATTTCTTTGATAAATTCAGATTCATTCCTACCAATAAAAAAGATAAAACATTTAGTGAGTTAGGTAATTACACCTGAAAAGACATAAGATCACGATCTAGTTACGAGATTTTTCCATTTTTGGTAAAAAATGACAATGTTAGGCTACATGATAGGGAAGAATCTTCCACCTTTCCGAATCCCACACCTCAGATATATGGGTTTGGGTTGAATACAAACTCTCCCCTTATTAAACAAGGATTTTCATAGTGCTTACTTGTATATAATTCCTTTAACCAAATTTAGTTCTAAAATATTTGATTTTTCAGTAAATTACACTTTTCTATCTCAAACTATTGAGTGATAGCAATGCCTCCACTAAACTTTAAAATTAAGTGTTCAACTTCAAAAGATAAGTACTAAATGCAAGTAAACCTATCATTTAAATTAATCTGGTGATAAAACTAATTATGTATCAAGTGACTGAAATGTTAAATAAAAAAATACATCAGATTATACAAAATGACCTTATGTTTTATTTAATTACGGTAATGATAGTGATCATGCTAAAGGAAAATAAGAGGGTGTATGAAGATCTCAGTTGATCATGGAGTAGGGAAGCCTCCAAAGCTGCCACTGCTGCATTTCTTGTGGGTATGGCAGCAATGTTGGGATAAGATCCTATCCCATTCTCTCTCATTTAAAATAAGAAGGTTTTTAATGTAATATTTTTTAAAACATTTTGAAACTTTGGCAATAGAGTTTCAGTAAGACCAAATATGTTAATTATTTCAATATAATTATGCTGCGTCACATGACAAAGACATAAGGAGGAAAAAAATGGAAAAAATAAAAAATGAGAAGTCTTTTTTTTTTTTATTTATTTTTTTTAAAAAAAAAGAGAGTAATTCACTTGGTACAACCACAATATGTAGGACTCCATTTTTTTTATTAGTATATGATATGATATGATTTTGGTATAAACTTATATAATATGTAATTTTAATGTGAATGCTTTGGTGCCAATGATTAAATAACTGATCATTATGTAATTTCATAATTCTCATATAGTGCATCAAAGGTGTTATACTTTGATGTGTAAGGGTTTTTTATTTTTTATTTTTTTAGGTATGTGAGTGTGTTTAGATAGGTTTTAATCACAACTTATGTGAATTTTGGTACTTTTAGTTAATAGAGACACGTTAATTGTGAATTGAAACAGTTTAAAATAAAATAAAATGTACAAAATATAAACATATAAGAGAAAATAATTAACAAAGAAAAACAACAACAAAGTAAGTAATTAATTATAAGTAGAAGAAAAGGTCTTAGTAAATAAAGTAAAATGAAAGGAAAGCACAAGAATTAATGGTTATAGATAGAAAGAATGAATTAGATACCCATACCCTTTCCCTCTGGCTATGTGCCAGCCAGACAAATTGGCCACATCTTTCAGTGCTGCTTTCCACCTCTTCACCATGATGTTGTCTTGAAATTGAGCTAATGCTTTCCCAAAACTCCTTCTTTGATGCCGTACATCCGATGGATCCACTTTCCAAAACACTGGTAGAACTATTTGACCCTTTGTTTCCTTACACTCAATGATCTTCATCAGCTCGTTTAAGCAACATATGGATGATGCGTAGTTTCTGGAGAGTACAACCACTGAAGTCCTTGACACTTCTATGGTTTTGAGAAGCGTTTGTGAAATTTCTTCTCCTCTGCTGCTTGTGGTTGTGAGTTCGTTGTTTTCATCATAGTCTATGAAGGTAGAGTTGATTCCCTTTTTTTGCAAAGCGTTGTATAGATGGGCAGTGAAGTTGTTGAGAGTGTCTTTGCCTCTGAAGCTTAAGAAAACGTCGTGAGTCCATTGATGGGTGATGGAATTGGAAGAAGAGAACGAAGAGGGTCGTTGGAATTGGAAAGTCATGGAAGAAGTCATCCTGTAATTAATGTGCTCTCTCCCTTTTGCCTTTTCTATAACTGGCTTTGGGGGAAGTGGAGTAACACCTTTCCTTTTCTACAAGTTTTTCTTTTTTTGGCTAAATTCCTTTTCTATAAGTTGAATTGATAATTGAGAAGCGGATGATGACAGCTTTGGTACCACCCATTTCTAAGAGAATGTGAGATTCTCCTTAAGAAAATTATTAGACTGAAGTCTAATTTTCATTTTGCCCCTTCAATTTTAAAAGTTTTTATTTTGATTCTTTAAATTTGTTTAAATTTCAAACAAACCCTAGTATCAATCTAGTTAGTGAATTCCGTTAATTGTCAAAATAATAATAATAAAAAAAAACAAAACAAAATCATTTTCTTTACTCTAATTACTTTCACGAGAAACAAACACCAAAAAATCCATAGAAAACCCAGAAACAAAGCATCAACCAACCAATAGACTGGTCGTTTCACACACATTTCCATTCCGATTTCCTCCTCTCTTCCATTCATTCTTGGAGAGTACTAGGTCCCACCTCCTCCTCACGATCTCACCCACTTGGTCCTATTAAGCTTTTTATAACAAATTAACAAGGTCAAGTGGTCAACGATGGTCTGCATGGGAACATTTAATTATTACTTCATATATTTTGCTAAAGATGTTTCAAATTTTCAATGTTCATTTTTTTATATAAAAAAAGGAATTTTTATTTTGGTTATGCGTCTTGGCATTTGGCTTTTATTCATCTGCGATGAAATGAATGGGGTTCCTAGTTAAAATTAGAAAATAAAATAAAAAGCGCAAAAATACATCATGGTCTTTAAAGTTTAGCGTATAAGCAATTTTAGTTTTTGAAGCTTAAAAGTAAACTTAAAAGGATCGTATTATATTCCTTAAAAAATTTAAAATGATCAATTTTATTTTTTACCAACTTAAAGTGAGTACTTTTATACAGTGACTATAGAGTTATGATGATGTGTCAGTTTTTTGTTTTACCACTTCATCTAGAGTTCTAGACTAAAAGCACTAACCTTAAACTTCAATACTAAAATCACAATTTGACCAAACTTTTAAAAATAATCTACCCGCACTAAGACGTGGACAAGGTGGCAAGAGAAAGTCTTTTTCTTTGTCGATAAATCTTACTATAAAAATTGGGTGAAATTTTAAATAATAGAGTCCTCTCCAAACTAACGAAGGGTTTTTTTTTTTTTTTTTAATGAGTAAATAGAGTTTTCTCTACATAGCTTTTGGAGTGAATAATTAAATAAAAAGGCCTTTTTTCTCACCTTCATTAAATAAGCTATCGCAGAAAAAATATAGGATGCCAAATGCGTTTTTTCATGAGTTATGTTATAGACACAATAATTTTTACAATATTTTTAATAATAATTGAGTTGACAGTTTTTTATTAGTTCACATGAACTCAACACTGACATTATTTTATTATCTATTATTCACAGCTTGACACCTCATCAATTATAAAATATTTTGTGAAAAATGTTTTAACTCAACACTTATTTGTTTTTTTCATTCACCCTTTGAGCTTCTCAATCTATCTTAATGAACTCTATCTTACTAATAATAAGATTGCTTAGTTGTGATTTTGTTCCCATAGAGAGGTTGGATTCTGGAAATAGATGTGAGTTCGTGCTTGAAATTATGATGAATATTGGTTTTACACTTGGATATTTTTTGTGACTTCTCTTCTGAATATCGAAGTACATTATCAGCTAAAATGCTCTTTTGCATTTCAGGTAGGCGTGCTCCAAAGCAATCAATCCAGTTTTCTTAAGGAGCTAAGGAGCTATTGCAAGTAGGAATTGGTAATTTCATGTCTGGGGTATTGAGGAACTTTTTTCATGCTCGTTTTCTCATTGTCACAATATACCTAAATGTCTGTTGCGGCGGAATCAGTGAACAATTGCTGGCTATAGTGGCTTTTAGTTTTGAGGGGCATCACTGATGCTTTTTGGGTCTGAATAGAAGGGGCTGATAGCAGTATCTTTCTTGTACAAAGTACTGCTGTTGACTCCATTCCTTTTTTGTTGTCAATATAAATTGATAGTCTGAGCTATTGGATTTGTACAGCAGTAGAGTAGATATATTCAAGAAAGTTAAGGCTTTGGTTCATAAACTATCATGAACCCTCTTAATTCTATACTTTTATGTAGTTGCGGCCTCTTACAATCTTTTGTATTGAGAGAATAAAATTTTGTGAATGTCTACTTTTCAATCTACTTAACAAATGGAGGAATAAATCTTTGCCAACGTACACTTCTTTTATTTATTCCCTCTTTTTCCTTTTGCCTCTATTGCAATGTACATGGAACAAGATTTCTTGTATGAAATTTGGCATTTGTCTTTGCTTTTTTCTTGTTTTTTAATGCAAAATAATTAGATGGAAAATGAAATAGATTTTGTTCGAGTTAGAGGGGGATTTTCTCTCAATGCAATCGCTAGTTGCTTGTCAGATGTTTAACAATATTTTTGTTTATGCTTTTTACCTTGCTGTGTCAGATCACTTTGTTGTATCTGATTTCAGATAATTGTATGTGCTGTTCCGTGGTTAGAATGAAATACTGATTCATCCCAAAAGAACAGGGAAGGACATTCCCTTCCAATGGGTACTCTGCAACTAGAGAAGAAAACTAGCTGCAAAAGAAATAAAAGATTAAAGCTTAAACTCACTGAGAATGACCTTGCAAGTAATCCTATATGTCTGATTCCTTAGCTGAGCTAGCAACTCAAGCCACCCCGCTGCGAATGATCAAATTGAACCTCTTTTCCAGAGTCCTAGTAACTGAGGTTTTGCCAGCAGTTGCTTGCTTTTTGAAGTTGGAATTCAGCAGCTCAAATTGTTAGTAACATTCAAGATTAAATGCTTTAAAGATGTGAACAGGACAAGCTTGATGGTTCCTTTTTTATTTATTTATTATTATTCTTTAATCTCTTAAGCACACGCCCCTGTTGAACTCCAAAACTCTGAACTGAGAAGATGAGATATTTGTATTTTGTATACGGTTTGACTAAAAGCCAGCTGTGCTTTATTGTTTATTTCCAATGGAATACTTCGACAACATCCGATCGCAGACATTTCCAAAGAGTTTGATGGGTTTTATTTATATACTGCGAATTATGACTTGAGAAATTCTATGCGGAATACATTGAAGTGAAGTAAACACTGCTTGAGGAAGTGCTAATATATATTGATTTAAGGATAGGTGATGTTTCATAAATGTAAATAGAAGTTATATGTTAAAGTCCTTAATTTCCTCTCTTCATTCAGAACAAGGACTGCAATTTATATAAGCGTAGGAAAGATGGGAGTAAATAGTAAGGGCACAATAAAAAGGATATTTTGACCATATGCATAGGAAATTGACCTTTTACTCCGGACCAATGAGAAGAAACCAACTCATTAATAAAGTTCACATAATTGTAAAGCATACACGTCATCAAACAGTGATAAAAGTTAAAACACAAATGGCGTTAGTGTTACTGTTAAGTAGCTGTGAACTACTTTCAATTAGTGTGGGACCCACCTCAATTAAAAATAAATAAGAGAAAAAGTGAGAAATATAGGATTTGAAGAGTTATTATTGTATGTGAATGTTTTTTTTTAGTTAGCAAAATATCAAATACTAAAATTTTTAACCAAAAAAAAAAGAAAAAACAATAAAGCATTTAATGTGAAAATAAAAAATTTGACGAATCTTTATGATATATTTTTTTGGGGGCAAGACTGTCAAACTCATATGTGTAAACAAATTCAAGGAATTTTCCAATATTATACTTGGGAACAAACATATCTCCACAAATCAGAATCTGTTCTTTCAAAAAATAAAATAAAACAAAACAAAACAAATTAAAATGTACCTTCACTACTAGGCACCTCTGCTTCTTCCAAGCTTGTACTTTGTGCTAAGAAATTTTATAACAGTAATTTTTGTTTTTGTTTTGACAGCAACAAGCCAACAAGTGTTAGTGAAGATTTATTTTTTATTTTTTCTGCATTAACAGAAAACCCAACTTACACTTTTGTTTCCAGCACTAACAGAGAGCCTGCCGCGCCTGGTCTTCTTGGTCTCCTGTGCAATAACTCTTCAGATCCTATCTTTCTCACTTTTTCTCTTATTTATTTTTAACTGAGGTGGGTCACACACTCTTTTTTTTTTTTCTTTTTTTAACAAGGCAAATTCAATTAATTTATTCTTTTTAGTGTTGAAGAAAATCTAATTTTATCATTATCCTTTATTTTTTTCGTTTAAAATTTAAAATCATTATATATTTAACAGTTTTTCTTTTTTATAAAAATTCTGGAACGATACTCCATTAGGTTAGTTGCTCATTTAAGACATGCTGGCCAAAAACTAAGCTAAAAACCAAAGGTTTTGATTTGTTTGTTTCTTTTTATATTTATTGCAAATACTTGAATCAATGGGGATGACAGGGCCACAACTTCATCATTGTTGGGGTAATAGTTGTAGCTGTTGATGAAACAACTTTATCTTTATATTTTATTTTATTTTTGTGCCCAAAAGTGATCATTCTGTTCTGGCATTTGATGTCCTGATTTTGTAGACATTAGAATGAATCTCTATACCAAAAAAAAAAAGTTTATTATCTGAAACTATGAACAAGTCTGCTATTGCTTTGAAGACTATAGCTCTGTAACCATTTCATGTCTCACCCACTTGCATATCTTTTGTGAATAAATTAATAGAATTACCTCCAATTTCAGTTTGAATATAATAGTAATTTTTCACAGATCTGTGACGCCTTCTTACTAATTTCAATTTGAGTTGCTGATTTATACAAATTTAATGTTGAAAAAATATTTTGTAATTGCAAAATAGTATCACCTTGAAAATTCAACCTATTATTGGAACACCTTATAGAGAAGAAAGTAAACAAGTTCATGAGGAAATAGTTATGCTTTTATATCCTGTACAAACAATATACTTTCCTTTAGTTGTCTTATACATAAAAATACTGTGGATTAGAGGTCAAATAGCATTTATTTTTCCTTAACCATTTTGTTAATTTTGCACCTGTTGTAACCAACGATTAAGTTACATATCATGTTAATTTTGCATGTTAATGTTCCCTCCTTGTTGAAAATACTCATACATTTACTTGATCAGTTCAATCAATTCCATGTAATTTGGACTATGATTTTTCAGTTAAGTGTCTTATTTTCATTTTTATGCCATTCACAAACGACTTTCCATTAAATTCCACTTCAAAATATCTTATCAGACTTTCTAGGCCATGGTGGTACAGGTTAGGCACCAGTTTCAAGTTGGAAGACTTGCCATACAAGGACTGTGGTTTCAATGTCAGGTTTTTGATTTTGCCTTAAATCTGCAGAACCATTCCTAGGATGTTCACTGAAGAGGTTTTCACCATGTCTTGCAGCCCATGATGGATCTATGCAATCATTATCTACTGTGAAACAGAAATCTTTAGCTAACAATTTTGTAGGTTCAGCAGTTTTTAACCTCTTACAGAGCCAGGTAAAACCTTATATCCGAGTTACTCTTTTGCTCTCTGCAGTTAGACTTTAGAACTTGTTTAATACAGTTTACAAAAGATGCATCAAGTGTTGTCACAGATATATATCATACGTAAATTCCAATCTTGCCCCTTCTTCTACATTTAAATGTGCATAAAATACAAAATATCTTATGTAACTAATGTGATGAAAAATGCTCTTATTGGTAACATGCAAATAAAATATAGATTACTAGTTTTATTCAAATAAAAATGAATAATAAAAAAGAACCTTGGTCTTTTACGATTCTGTCTTTCATTGGATTTTCTTACTTGTAGGCATGTATCAGAATATAAAAAATTAATAAAAAAATCACTTATAATGCAAAATTCTTTTGTATTTTTTTTTTGTAGATATATTCATTGAAAAAAAAAAAAAAAAAAAACATTCAGGAACAGCCACTAATGAGAGCAGTTCTTTTATAGGAGTATTTCTTTTCTTTTTCTTTTTTTAATGGAAGAAAAAAAAAGACTCGTAGGTGCGGTCATTGTCCCGGCCCACTTGAACCCGAATTTGACATGGCGTGGGGCACATCTGAGCAATAATGGGGCTTACCACTACTCGAACCCACAACTCCCGGACTCGCAGATGTGATGGGTTACGAGAGTTTCCTACCATTAAGTCACATTTTCAGACGGCAGGGGTTCAAATCCCAGATGGCAGTAGTGGGATTCGAACCCCTGCCCACGTAGTTAGCACCTAAGGTGCACCATTGAACCAAGGGGTTGATTCCCTTATAGGAGTATTTCTTAAGCCAATTATTCTAAACATTCCATTTTGCACTCAATTTAAGGAAAGTTCTCAAACCCTGAGCAACCTTCGAGTATAAGACATTCTAGAGATCTCAACTTTAGGCTTCTTGGGAAACTCCAAAGGTTATAGCATTCCACAAATCTCAAAAGAACAAGCTTATCAAGGAATCCAACAGAATAATGAACCCCAAGTAACTTTGTACAGTTATCAAGTGCCCATTGCTCTAAATTTGGCATCTTGACTTTGGTTAGGAATTGACAATTAGTGGTATTAGAGATATATTGGTCCATGTGGCCCAAACCCAAATGTAGGGTCTAGAGAAACTTATACTAGTTAGAGTTAGGCCCATTAGACCTTAGCACATAGAAGTGCATGATTGTCAAGTTCAGCATATGTAAAGAAATAGGAAATAAATCAGCTGGAGGAATTAGTTTTTAACATATTAAGAGGACAAAATATTGAAAATAACAATTGTTCCTTGAATCCATCGTGCAATCCCTTGAAGAGGTTATTACGCATGTTAAGAACAACTAGTCTCTTTCCATGAAAATTGGATGGCAAAGATTGTTAAGAATATTTAGGCCATTCAAGCAAAATCTTAACTCATTAGAAAGTTAATTAGGCCCTCCAGAAAAGAGTGCATTGCGGTTTATAAATCGTCTGAGCCTTTTCATCTTCATGAAGTTTTTAGAACTCAAGTGTATCATCTCTCTTTTAGGCACATCTACTGATCTACCAATATGCCTTTAATTTTATTTGTTCCCTAGTAAGACAATGGGTAAGTGTGCCAGCAAAAATTGAAGTAAACAAATTAAAGTTCTCCATAATTAACACTTGCTAAAATTATTGCTTTTTTTTTTTTTTTTTTTAAAAAAAATAATTAATTAATTAATTAAAAAATGTAGACTTATACATGTATAAATACATCGACATATAGATATATAAATTTACAATAATATATATGGATAGCTATAACCTAAAAATATGTTCACTTTATAGAAAAGAAACACATTTATTCCCTCTTTGTCTTCCTTTTATCTTGCTTCTCCTTTTGAGATTTGTAAATGGATAATTTTATTCTATAATATCCAAAGTGAGTAACCCAATGTTGTAAAATCTTTTACCGGCCAAAATTGCCGAAAAATACCGTACCGGTACATCAACTAGCACAACAGACACCCATGTTTCGTTTCATCCCAAATACCGACTGTTCTGGACTATACCGTCTATTTCAAGATGATTCCGTCTGTTTCGGCCCAGAATGCAACATGTGTGGGGTATGTGTCATCTCACAAATGTTTTTATTTTTATTTTTTATTTTACACTTCATAGGGTTTTAAAAGGCTTGCTGTGATGGTATCGTATATGGCACCTAGACAAAAAGGCTTTAGAGGCTTTTTTGTGTTGAAAATCTATTTTGAGTTTTATTTTATTATTCTGAGTGTTCAATATTTTTATTTAAATGATTTCTTGCTAAATGGTTGCAATTACTATATTATTAGTAATTTACAATTTCTAAGTTTATTATGGTTTTATGCGACTAGGTATTTATTTTTAAGAAAACACTTCTTCTATTATAATTTATAAGCAACATATTGTATCTTGGGGTAGCTGAGTATTAATATGATCATTGTTTGTACACTTTCATTGAAATTTGAGTGACTTCCCCATTGTTAGTTACTGAGGTTCTACACTACACGACTTTTACGGTTTTACCACAATTCTTTTATTTTCTCACTTATTTTAGATGTCATGTATTTTTTTGTGTTTACAATTTTAGTTTGACTTTTCTCTTCATGGATACCCAATTAAATAAGAATATCTATTGCATTTTTTTTTTTTTAATATAGTGTTATATGTTAGAGTTTGCCATTTGGATGTCGGTTAACAAGTAACTAAAGCATGTTGTTTTATATTACATTTACCAAAACAATTATACATTTTGTATTTTCTTTATACATATCGTGATAGGTATCTTGACAAGTTCTATTATTACTCTTATATGAGTACTGCTTCAAGAAATTGTTTGTGTGAACAATTAAAGGAGATGATGATTATATTAAATTACAAAGAATTGATGATGCAAGCGACTCACAATAACATTTGAAATTATGGTGAACGAAAAGAATTATTTATTGACTATAAAATCAAATTATATTGTGGGGCAACAAAAGAAGAAACAAAAAATTCTTTAATCTTGAATCCAAGATTATAACTTAAATTTGATAAAAACGTTTTAAATTATTAACTTTTAAAAAACTTTTATATAAAGTTTTTTGAAAATCGTCTTTTATAAAGACGTTATTTTACTGAGATCAAACAAACACATATGAAAGTTGTCTTTTGTAAAAATGAGTTTCATGTAAACTTAAAAAAAAAAAATCATTTTTTATAACGTAAAAGTTATCTTTTGTAAAAACGATATCTAATCAGTCCATATTTCAAATTAACATTTTTTTTTGATAAATAAAAAGCTTTTATTAAAAGATAAATACATTACATAACCCTACTAAGAGGGAGACAGAACCCTACAAAGAGGGCAGACAAAGTGACATTCGTCACAGGAAAAAACCTTACGCAGAGGGCGGCAAAATACCCTACACAGAGGGCGGCAATGACAACTAAAACAACATAATTTACAACGGAAACAGCCCAACAACAACTAACACAACAACAACAAACAAACCAAAATACATAATACCCAGCACAAAACTTGATCCCAATCCAGTAGATTTCAAGAACAACCACAACAACTAATGTCTGGAAACGCAGAAGATTTGGATCCTTGATCCCAGCCTAGCAAGCCACTGAGAGGTCAGATCGATGTTGCCAAACGATCCGGGTGTGGCAGGGGCTCTTCCCGAAGAAGAGTTTTGGATAATCTACCCCAAGATTAGGGTAAACGGAGGAAACTCGAACTGGAATTAATGCCCAAAACCGATGCCCACCAGTCATCAGCAGTTGGAGAAGATCTCGGTTTCTACTGGAACAGCCAAGCCGTGCCGATCAGAGAACCAAAAGAAGAAAGAAGAAGAAAACAAAAGAGGAAAGCGAAAGGTGAAGGGCCACGCTACCATAATCGGACCATCGCTGGTCGCGATCTCCCTCACATGGAGGTGAGGGGTGGCTGCGCAGCCCTGAACGGAGCGGAAAACGGGTCAGAGGGGTTCAAGGGTCGGGTGGGTTTTTTCTTTTCTCTAGAAGGTTCACGGGTCTTCTTAACAAAAGCACCATATTTCAAATTAACATAAACAAAGAAATTTTGGCCAAAAAACATTAAAAATATATTTACATGGGAGAGCATGATTAGGTATGCTAATGATTTCAGAGCAATTTGTCCAGAAAAGATACCCACGTGGGTCCTATATAATTGATGAATGGAGGCCCCATTTCATCAATCAAGGCCATGATTACAAAGAGAAATTGAGCCAATCAGGTCCATTAAAAATATATTAGTGGACCAGTCAATTGCGCATTTGTCAAAAAAGAAAGAATATTTTAAGCTCATTGTTTTGTCATTCCCACGTTAATTTCTTGGAAAACTGAGGACGCGTGGGACTGTTTGTTCCAAAGCTAAATTAAAGGCTCTTTTTTAAGGCATTGTTCCCTTTACGCAAATTCGTGGAAAGAGGGATTTCTACCTTTTACAACTTTCTGAGTGAAGAGTGATGGAATAAAGAAGATGAATAGTAGATTGCGCGTTGTCAAAAGAGTTAGTAAGAGCATGTTTGGTTATTTAACTCTGTTAAAGACTGAAAGTCTATATATTGTATTAACTGAATAAATGAGTACAAGAGAGTCTTTATATAGGCAGAGATAAGAGTAATGCACAAGTAAGTAGAGTGCTATACAAGACAATGTAATGGGCCTAAGACCCATTGGACTTATATTCTAACATCCCCCCTCAAACTCATGTTGGGTGAAGAGACACCAACTTGAGTTTGGAAATAAGATCACGGAAACGGCCTGGAGGCATAGGTTTGGTGAAGATGTCAGCTAACTGATCCTGAGAAGACACTGAACGGAGCTGCAAAGTACCCTGTAATAAGTGATGACGAACAAAGTGACAGTCGATCTCAATATGCTTGGTACGCTCATGGAAGACGTCATTGTGGGCAATTTGGATGGCACTTTGATTGTCACAATGGATTGGAACTGCAGTAGAACAATCAATGCCTAAGTCCTGGAGGAGCCAACGTAACCAAAGGAGCTCAGCCGTGGTGTCAGCAAGGGCTCGATATTCTGCCTCAGTACTAGAACGAGCAACAACAGATTGTTTCTTGCTTCGCCAAGAGATGAGGGAGTCACCAAGAAGAAAACAATACCCTGTAGTGGAACGACGGTCAGTCGGGTCCCCTGCCCAGTCGGCATCAGAATAAGCTTGAAGAGTGAGCGACGACTGAGATGAGAAGTGAAGACCATGAAACAAGGTGCCTTTCAAATACCGAAGAATCCGAAGTACAACAGCATAATGGAGAGACCGCGGTGCAGCCATGAACTGGCTAACAATGTGAACAGCATAGGAGATGTCCGGTCGAGTCACAGTGAGGTAAACAAGACTCCCAACTAGCTGTCTGTAAAGGGTAGCATCAGGAAGTGGTTCTCCATCATGAGTATTCAGGCGATTGTTGTATTCGATGGGTGTGTCAACTATCTTACTGTCCGTGATTCCAGCTCGAGAGATAAGATCAGATGTGTACTTGGCTTGAGTGAGATAGTAACCATCAGAGGATGAAGAGACTTCAAGACCAAGAAAATAACTGAGGGGACCCAGATCCTTCATCTCAAAGTGCTGACCAAGGAAGCACTTAAGATCCTGGATGCCCTGCACATCATCACCAGTAATGATCATATCATCTACATACAACAAGAGAAGGGTAATACCATGATCTGAGCGTCGGAAGAACAGAGCTGAATCATATGAACTAGCTGAAAAACCATGCTGAGAAATGGTGGAGCTGAACTTGGCAAACCAAGCTCGTGGAGCTTGCTTTAGACCATATAGTGCCCGACGTAAGCGACACACTTTGTGAGAAAAGCCTGGAGGTTGGGAGAAACCAGGAGGGAGCTGCATGTAGACTTCCTCAGTTAGTTCTCCATTAAGAAAGCATTCTTCACATCCATCTGAAAAAGTGGCCAATGTCGGGAAGCAGAAACTGCGATAAGTGTACGAACAGAGGAGAGGCGAGCCACAGGGGCAAATGTCTCCTCATAGTCAATACCATACTCCTGAGTGAATCCCTTGGCAACGAGACGAGCCTTGTAGCGATCAACAGTACCATCTGATCGTGTCTTGATTTTGTACACCCACTTACAACCAATAGCAGATTTACCAGCTGGCAAATCAACCAGATCCCAAGTACCTGTCTTAAGCAATGCATCCAATTCTTCTTTCATAGCTTGCTGCCATAAAGGGTCAGAGGAAGCCTCACGAAAGGTGTGAGGTTCATGTAAGGTGGCAAAGGCAGAAAAGCAGTGAAAGTCACGAAGATGAGAGGGAAGAGTACTTACCCGATGAGAGCGACGAGGCTCAGGTGCAGTAGTGCTGACAGGATTCGCAGCAGGGGCAGAGAGAGGAGACTCGTTGAAGGTAGGATCGGTTGTAGGAGGCACATCAGAGGAGGGATCAGCAGAGGGAGACTCGTCGGAGATGGGATTAACTGACTCAGCAGAAGGGGAAGGAATCTCAGGGAAGAGATTTGGTAGAGGATCAGCCTGAGAATCATCATTACCTGCAGAAAAGGAAGGTAAGGAATAGAACATCTTATGTTCCCAGAATACCACATGTCGAGAGACTCGAAGACGTTTGGCGACTGGATCATAACACCGGTACCCCTTTTCTTCAAGGCCATAGCCAAGAAAACAACATAGTTGAGAGCGGGGTTGAAGTTTGGTGCGCTCATGTGGTTGAAGAAGAACAAAACAGACACAACCAAAAACTTTGAGTAGACTATAGTTTGGAGCTGTGCCAAATAACCGTTCATATGGTGTTGTGTTTTGAACGACAGGTGAAGGACAACGGTTGATGGTGTACACTGCAGTGAGAGCAGCTTCACCCCAGAATGAGACAGGAGTGGAGGCTGCATTGGTGAGAGCCCTAACAGTATCTAAGATGTGACGGAGTTTTCGTTCAGCTCGTCCATTTTGTTGTGAGGTGCCAGCACACGAAGTATGAAAAATGGTTCCATAGTGTTTAAGAATAGTAGAAAAATCAGTTTGTCTATATTCTCGTGCATTGTCAGAGCGAAATACCTTAATAGCTTTAGAATACTGAGTCTGAACCATTTTAGCAAAATCACGATATATGGTAAGAACTTCAGAACGATTTTTCATTAAATAAATCCAAGTGTAACGAGAAAAATCATCAACAAAAATAACAAAATATCTTGACCCCCCCACTGTGGGAACAGGAGAGGGCCCCCATACATCTGAATGAATAAGATCAAAAGTTGCAGAAGCAATAGACTCACTATTATTAAAAGGTAAGGCAGGTTGTTTGCCGAGCTGACATGGCATACAATCAAATGGACTAGAAGAAACTGAACCTAATAGACCCCTAGATACTAAGGTTTGAATACGAGGAAGGGAAACATGACCTAAACGAGAGTGCCACAACTCGATGGAGGCAGAGGCAGCAATAACAGGTGCGGAGACTGATGAAGATGGAAAGTGAAGGGAAGTAAGCTCAAACAACCGTCCAACCTTACGCGCGGTCCCAACGATCTGCCCCGTCCGAGAATCCTGCACAAGACAACCACGAGAAGAAAAGAACAGGTTTAAACCAAGTTCGGTTAGTTGACCAACAGATAAAAGATTAAGATGCAGTTTAGGAACACAGAAGACATCAGAGACAGATAAGTTGGGGGTAGAGATGGAGCCAACATGACTAACAGTCATGGCAGAGCCATCAGCAGTGGTAATAGTAGGTAAGACAGGAGGAGTGTGGGCACTTGTGAGGTGAGGATTGTCTGTCATGTGATTGCAGCAAGCAGAATCTAAAAACCATTCAGAAGAGATACCTGGTGTCACAGAAAGAGCAGGATTGGATGCACTGGAAGACGGAACTTGAACCTGATTGAAGAGAGCTTGCAGATCTGCTATGCTGTAAGTAGGTGTAGTCAATGAGACAGGATCAAAAGGTGCAACATCGGATGATGGTACAGACTCAGAGGCAGTCAAGGCTGCAGAGCGCTGAAGAATGCGGGCACGCATGTTACATTGATCAATAGTGTGACCACGATGCTTGCAAAAGGCACAAATGAGATGAGAATTCTTCTTGTTTGATCGCCTTTTATCATGACCCTTCGGCGGAGCTGTGACGGTGGGATCAACTGATACTGGAGTGGCAAGAACCGTCGTGTGAGGCTGAGAAGAGCGATGGGATTTCAGACGAGTTTCCTCACGGACCAAATCATTAACAGCTTGATTGACAGTGGGCAGAGGAGAACGATTAAGCAACTGACTGCGTACAGACTCGAAGTCATCAAGAACACCCATTAAGAACTGATGAAGACGGGTACGTTCTCGATGTGTACTGACAAGCTGAGCATCAGAGACAGACTTGATGACTGGCTCAGAAGCAGCTAGTTGATCCCAAAGAAACCTCATACGACTGTGGAAAGCAGTGATGCGCTCACCTGGATCCTGGCGCAGCTGATATAAAGTAACCATGAGGTGATGTTCTCGAGCACCATCTGATCCAGCATATCGAGAAGCAAGCATGTCCCATACATCCTTAGCTGTGTCATAACCTCCAAATTCCATACTAACAGAAGGAGTGGAGGTGTTGCGGAGCCAAGTGATGATCTGATGATTGACACCATCCCAATCTTCGAGTCGAAGAGCGAAGGCATCTTCAGTTTCATCCTTTTGTGGTGTAGGAGGATGACGTTGCCCAGTCACATAAAGCCACAGCTTGCGACCTTTGAGAAAGCTACACATACCTTGAGCCCAAAGAGAGTAGTTATCCCCATCAAGAATGACGTGAATGGGTTTCGAAATTATCTCATTTTGAGCCATAACGAAATCTCAACTGCAAAAACAGACCACAAAAATGAAATCAGCACGAAAAACTGGGTAGGGAGCACCTGGGTTGCAAAAAGTCAACTCTGGAAAAAGTCAACGCTGCTGGTCAACGGTCAAAGTCAACGGTGGTCAACGGTCAAAGTCAACGGTCAACGGTCAACGCTGGTCAACGGTCAAAGTCAACGGTCAATGGTCAACGGTCAACGCTGGTCAACTAGGGCTGACGTGGCACTTGCTGACGTGGCACTAGGGCTGACGTGGCAGTGAAGGGCTAGGGCTGACGTGGCGCGTGAAGAAGACCTTGACGGCGCCGGAACTTTGACCGGCGCGTGGCGGCGCGTCCGGGCTCCGATGAGGACGAATCTTGCGCGGTTGGGTCCAGCTCCTCGAGATCTTTCCAACGGCGGTGGAGGTGTCGTGATCGGAGTCCGGTAGCTGAAGAACCGAGGATAACGGCGCCGGAACTTTGGGCGGCGCGTCCGACGTCGTATGGGGTTGATTCTTGCGCGGTTGGGTCTAGCTTCTCTAGATCTTTCAAACGGCTGCAGAGGTGTCGTGATCGGAGTTCTGTAGCGGGAGAACCGAGGGTGGCAGCAAGTCTGTTCGGCGATGAATCAGCTTCTTGGCAGCGCAGGCAACCAGATTTCTGACGGTGGCGGCTGGGCAGTGCCGGAGACAGCTGAGGCAGCGGAAGAACGCCTGGAAGGACTAGAACTGCACAATATTAGAGCCTTAGCTCTGATACCATGTTAAAGACTGAAAGTCTATATATTGTATTAACTGAATAAATGAGTACAAGAGAGTCTTTATATAGGCAGAGATAAGAGTAATGCACAAGTAAGTAGAGTGCTATACAAGACAATGTAATGGGCCTAAGACCCATTGGACTTATATTCTAACAAACTCAAATACAGTTTTCTGTATTTGAATACAGAAAATGATGGGTCCGGGCTAAAAAATAGTAGATTGCTCTGTCCTTCGCACTTAACTTGCTGGAAATTAAACTGAAGACGCGTGGGACCGTTTGCATGAAGGAATTATTTATTGACCATAAAATCAAATTATATTGTGGGGCAATAAAAGAAGAAACAAAAAATTCTTTAATCTTGAATCCAAGATTATAACTTAAATTTGATAAAAACGTTTTAAATTATTAACTTTCGTCTTTTATAAAGATGTTATTTTACTGAGATGCAAACAAACATATATGAAAATTGTCTTTTGTAGAGATGAGTTTCATGTAAATTAAAAAAAAAAAAAATCATTTTTTGTAACGTAAAAATTATTTTTTATAAAAACGATATCCAATCGGTACATATTTCAAATTAACATAAACAAAGAAATTTTGGCCAAAAAACATTAAAAATATATTTACATGGGGAGAGCATGATTAGCGCCAAGCAAATTTGAAGAGCAATTGGTGGGCCAAGGGGAGAGCATGATTAGGTATGCTAATGATTTCAGAGCAATTTGTCCAGAAAAGATACCCACGTGGGTCCTATATAATTGATGAATGGAGGCCCCATTTCATCAATCAAGGCCATGATTACAAAGAGAAATTGAGCCAATCAGGTCCATTAAAAATATATTAGTGGACCGGTCAATTGCGCATTTGTCAAAAAAGAAAGAATATTTTAAGCTCATTGTTTTGTCATTCCCACGTTAATTTCTTGGAAAACTGAGAACGCGTGGGACTGTTTGTTCCAAAGCTAAATTAAAGGCTCTTTTTCAAGGCGTTGTTCCCTTTACGCAAATTCGTGGAAAGAGGGATTTTTACCTTTTACAACTTTCTGAGTGAAGAGTGATGGAATAAAGATGA
>OU015770.1:35046599-35072485 GCA_907173295.1 Fagus sylvatica
ACTAACATGTTAAAATAAAGTTCAAAAAACCATGAAACACCATGAAACAGAAAGACAAAGCTTAAAGATAAGTGTTTTAATGCTCACCAACTGCCTTTGAACTCTCTCACTCTCTCTCTCTCTCTTATCCCACCTCTTAAGTCTCACTATTCTCAGCTTACAGGTTCAGCCCTAAAGACCCATTTCCTTTCTTTTTTGATTAAATTTATCTCTCTCTCTCTCAGAAAGGATGAGTAAACAAGATATCATGAAGATGCAGGTACACCCTTTAAAACTGTTTTCATGTTCCATGTTCTGAAATGAAGCTATTTAGGACTGTTTTTGGATTCTTGTACTGTTTCTCAATTGACACCAACATGTACCATAGAAACCAACATGTACCATAACATCCATAGAAACCAACATGTACCATAACATCCAACAAGCTATTTATATTTTTTTGTAACTATTTTTTCATAACATCCATAGAAACCAACATGTACCAACAACCTATGTAACATCCATAACATCCATAGAAAGTGTGGACAATTATCTTTAAGTTTGGACATTATTGTCCACATTTTCTGGTAAATGGTAATAACATTGAAGTGAACCCAGAACCAACATAGCAACAATTACATTTGAGGTCATGATAGATATTGGTACTTACGCGTATTTATCTTGGGTTGGTATGTCATCCTTGTATTTGTAGGAGCCATGTATGGACATCCTTATGGCTTCAAGTTCTCTATGCATATCTGCTCCAAAGCTTTTCTCTATGATGCAAGCAGCAAAAAGTAGTATCAGTGGGATTATATGTAAATACTGGGTTAGCAAGAAAATTGAAATGAAAAACAAGTGTTTACCAATGTTGGTGCCAAAGCTCTATGGGTTGCAGTAGGCAAAGAATCAAAAAAATAGAAAACTTTTTGTAGACAATCTACAACCATCATAACAAAATGGCCATTGTGGCCATGCTGGGGCAAAAATCTGCATTAAGAAACACGAAAGGGTAGGTCATACACATGAAAATAGATATGTAACAACAGTTTTTGACAAAATGAAAGTTGGAGGTCTCTATAATTACCCGGTTGCAATTTGTCGGCATTGAGCGTACCCAACTAGGGCGGAACACGGCTTCTGGTTGAGGCTGGTCATCTTGGATGGGTTGTTTACCCTTTCTTGTTCTTTTCCCTCTTTGTGTTGAGGTTGACGGAGCCATACCCAAGATCGTAGTCTGCATAAATCATAGTTAGTTATTTGTTGAAAGAGCTCACTGTATTGACATCATGCATAGTGTAAAAGTATGAACAAGTATTGGCCAAGGTTGAAATTTTGTTATTTTACCCCGCCATGGACGCTTATTACGAAGTTGATGTACGGTGGAGGATGGCCGGTTTGGGTGAGTTTTCGCATAAGGACATCCCTAAAAGCGTCCACCACCTGCGTGTGTCACACTTGCTTAGTAAACGATGTGGAATTGTAAAACTCATGTCTCAAATATGCAATAAATAAAGGATCTAAAATGCAAAATGAATATGTAATTACCGCGGTGGATATCCACCTAGAACCATCGTCCTGAGCTTGATCAGCTAACAATGATGACACCTCTCGACCCGTGAGGTCATATGTGTCGGTCGAGATTGCCATCTCATTGCTATCAACCTCGTTGGGCCTAGAAAATTTTAAACGTGTTATAAACCAGTATGAGGTAATATTGATAATCACTTCATAAATCATTACATAATTGAAAGAAGAGATTGTTACAACCTTTTCCTAGTGCCCCGCCTTTTCGGAGCCCCCCATTTCTTCCTAAAATCAGCCAAGACAGCCTCATCAGCAGCTGTTGGCTGGTATAGGAAATGAGCATCCACCCACTGCTCATGATTTTTCAACATGGAGTACATTAAGTTATTTCATATGTGATTTTTAATCAAAAAAATAGTTAAAGCATGAGCATTTAACCCAACATAAAGTAAGCATGAGCATTTAACCCAACATAAAGTTAAATGACATATGAACCCAAAATAAAGCAACAACATATGGAGTACATAAAGTTAGTTCACATGTGATTTTCATATGTCATTCATAGTGTTTCATATGTGATTTTCATATGGAGTACATAAATTAAGTTTATCATTACACAACACACGTACCTCATTTATAACTGGTTCCGAATGGGGGGCCACTATCATTAGATTCTTGTGGGCTCGTGTTTTCGCCCTTGCATACGTCACACTAGCAGCCCCCTTTGATGGTGAACTCACCAAATCCACCATAGCTGCAGCTGCCTCCCCTGCATTGTCTTGCTTTGATGGTGAGCTTGCCACGTCCACCACCGCCACCTTGGCCTTCTTTTTGGCAGCTTTGCCTCTCTTGGCAGCTTTGCCTCTCTTGGCAGCCTTGGACGGTGAACTTGGCAAGTCCACAATGGGGGCTTGAATGGGCAGCTGGCTTTGTGAGGGTGGGGGCTGGCTGTGTGAGGGTAAGGGTGGGGGCTGGCTTTGTGAGGGTGAGGGTGGGGGCTGGTTTGGTGAGGGTGGGGGCTGGTTTTGTGAGGGTGAGGGTGGGGGCTGGTTTGGTGAGGGTTGGGGCTGGTTTGGTGAGGGTTGGGGCGTTTGGTGAGGGTTGGGGCTGGTTTGGTGAGGGTGAGGGTTGGGGCTGGTTTGGTGAGGGTTGGGGCGTTTGGTGAGGGTTGGGGCGTTTGGTGAGGGTTGGGGCTGGTTTGGTGAGGGTTGGTGGTCTTGTGAGGGTGAGGGTGGGGGCTGGTTTTGTGAGGTTGCGGCCTGGTTTTGTTGAATAGTGGGGCTATTCTCTAGGACCGCGGCCACCAAACCCTTCACATGGTCAAGCTCGTCCTTTAAGCGCCGAACTTGTCGTGCTAGAGCTTCCCGTTCAGCCCTCTCAGCTTGGAGCTCTAGCTGCAATTCATTGGACGGCGCTTGAGGAATTGAGCTTGGTCCAGCCCCATCAGCCCTCACCATGATTGGGTGCGAGCTGCCATGGGATTCTTGCAAGGTCTCCATGGCTTCTTCTACCACGTTGAAGTCTTGCTCCCACGGCATTGCTACAAGCACGGACAGCACCTGCAAACAACAAGATATATGAATTAGAACGCTAAAATACTAACATATAAGATCTTTATAAGATATTAACATGTTTATTAAACTAGTATGCAACTTTAGTGTAAGATACTTACATTGGCACTCTTACTAAAGGCCTCGCTTGCCTTCTTAGTATACATTCTTTGGTGCGTCCATGCTAAAAATCTTGGGAAAGGTTGGTTAATTTCAGCATTCTTCGAACCAACCCCCAAGTGCTCGCATGCCCATATCTGCAAAAATCATGACATCAATGGCAAGTTTAAGAATAAAACAAAATTTAGAATGGTTGTGGAGTAAACAATGAGGATAAAAAAAATTTTACCTGAAGCAAGGCAGTGCAACCTTGAATGTGCAAGTTGCCTCTACCTTTTTTCGCTTGCATCGATGAAGCTGCGCGGCTTAAACCACTAACCAAGAAGTCATACACTGCCTTCCCCCATGCATATGTACCTAGGTTGGCTCTATCATCCAAGCAATGGTAGGAGGCTTGGGTTGACTTTTTTGGAGGTGGTGGGAAACAAAAAATAACTAAAGACTAGGGCAATGTACAACCTAACCCTATTTGGGACTTGTATGGAAGTTTTGGTGAGCAATGTCACCAATTTATTTCGGTCTGGTGAAGTTGTCTTCAAATGCCTATCTAACAATTTCTCCACCATAGACCCCCCAGAATGAGCTTGGTTCAAATCAATTGGCTCTCCCCTCACAGGCAACCCCAATATGAGGGCAACGTCATATAGGGTGAAAGGTATGAGCCTATCACCCACTTGGAATGCACGTGCATCGGCATTCCACCTTGTAGCCATCACTTCAAGGATCCGTCCACTTGCCTCGATGTTGCAGTGGAGATTCAGCAACCACCCAAATGGAGTGGTTTGCAGCTGGCTCTTGCATTCTTCAGCTAAGGTGTTGTTAACCTCCATCAATTTGGTAACACTGCACTGATGGCGAATACGAGGTGCAGCTTCAATACTCGCCATTGCCTTGGCCACATGCAAAATGGAAATCCATAGAATTAGAATATCTCATAAAATCATTCACTTTAAAAGAAACAAGAAGATATAGAGGATAGATGCTAACAAGAATAAGCTCATCCAAAGACACTATGTCTTGAAGCCAGCATGTCACACAAAGATACCAATAGATTTATTGTAGGATTCACACTATTCCATTATGTAGTAACAAGTTTCATGTGTTGTACATGTAACAAATTCTTATTCTTTCTGTTTTTGGCACTCTAATCATCTTTACCCTAGTAGTAATGCCAAGACAAGGATGCTGTATAAAATGTATGCCAATTGAAGCACTATTATACAGAAAATGTGAAAATTGTCCAGAATACCCTTAAATTGTCCAGAAAACCCTAACATTGTCCACATTTTAATCACAGTTTAAACTTGTGGCCATTCCAAACATATTTGTCACATTCAAGTCAACCTATGACCACACACACACAAAAAAAATAAAAAATAAAAAAACAATATCAGTCATCACTAGTACTATATTTACTATACAAGTACTTGGCACACATGGCTGGACAGGTAAATGACAAACATTACTGCATGTAGAACCTACATATGATAGGTGGAAGACATTAATGGAGGTTGCATTGGCTTCTCGAAGTTTCAAGGTGCCATTTTATCAGGTTATTGTCAAATTCACTGAATGCATGTTGCATCCACTTGCTTTACACCTTTAATTTTTAGATTCTAGCCCTCTTAACCTGGCCTATAGCTAGGGAGGCCTTTTCTTCCACTCACTTAGCCTATGTTGGAGCCTAACTTCTCTTATTAATTTGTTCTCTCACAACTCATAACAGCCTAAGTTGTAAACTTAGAAGCTTGAAAACAAATTCACCCACTTCCTCAATGGGGAGTGAAACACACACATAGAGATGGAAAGAGAAGAAGATCACACAACAGGTACAATTATAAATTTAAAGTTCCTTGTTATCCCAAGTATTGGAGTGTACTATAAACATCCTCAACTTTAATATACCACATTGATTAGTGAAAATATTAAAGCATTCTGATGCATCCCATCCTAATCCTCAAGAATTGCTACATGTGCTAGGCTAAGATTGGGTTTGATTGGTTATATAAATTTCTAGCTTTTGTTTAGTAGATGTTTCAACAAAAACCTTTATACGTCCTACCTAATTACACTCAAAGCTCCTGTAACTATCTCCCCTCATACTTCAGGTCCCAAGTAAAAAATGCCAAAATGCTCATGATATAACCACCAAATATCAGCTCTGATACCACTTGTTCAAGTGAAGCTTAATTTTGAGACTTGCAGTAATACAAATAACTGAAAAGGTGATGGTCATCCTTCAAATTTATTAGAAGGCAAGGCATGTAATGTGTGTGCTGCCCTCCATAAAGCTATAACACTTGTCAAATATGAAAGATAGACTTAACTAAAATTAATATGTTCAAATTATGGTTCTTTTATAGAGGTAAGTAATTTTGGTCATGATACTCATAAGTAATCATATAACCAAGTCACCAGGATAATATGAAAACACATGAGAACCAAAAGAAACTAAATACAGAAGTTAGGTTATCAACTGAGAATAACTTGCTGTTAAGCAGATGTTAGAAACCAAATAGGTTCCTAGAGTGTTGCCAAATAACACAATAATTGACTTTATTTGAGCTCTTCTAGTGGTTTGCAATAAATATAAAAAAACAAACAAATCAAAACCTTTGGTTTTTAGCTTAGTTTTTGGCCAGCAAGTCTTAAATGAGCAACTAACCTAATGGAGTATCATTCCAGAATTTTTATAAAAAAGAAAACCTAATAAGTATGATAGACTTGAAAGGCTCAAACCAAAACATCCCAATGCAACTGTAACAGCAAATTTGGATTAATAGACATTTCCCTATTATCTACTTCAAACACCAGTAGATAACTGAGCAATGTATCTTGATTTGATATCCATCCAGAACCAAATAATCCAACTGTTTGGTAGGTAGTTGTAGAATTACATTGAAAAAAGGATGTTCTATAAACTTATGATCTTATCGAATCTTGTGTAGAAACTGGAAGTGCAATGAAAGATTTGATATCCATCAAACCTTGTGGCGACATTCTCTCATGCCATCCAGAACTTCTCCAGAGCTCAAAATTGTTCCAGAAATATTTGTAAGGAAGCTAGGAGTCCCATCCTTGAGGTTCTCCTATAAAAGGTTAATAAATTGTAAGCATCTAAAAACAGATTTGATGAACTCATAATTCTTGTAAATGAAGGCAACATGCCTTTTGAAAAGATTTGTTCTCTGCAATGAAAAATTCACCATAAGGATCATTAATCACTCATTCATAAACCCAACAAAAATTTTGTTCGAGCTCTGTTTGAGCAAGAAAAAGAATTAGATGGAATAGTAAAATTATAATGAAGAAATCAATAGTCAAGAATGCTTAAAGCTACAAGTTCCCAAATAAAATAAAAATAAAAATCTAAAATTCTCTATTCATTGAGACATCGACTGCCTGAAAATTAAAATCAACCAGATTAGAGACCTCACTAATTCATTCCTGAAGTGCTAATCAACTTATGGATCAACCTGGAAGGAAACATTATCCTCCTTTCCATGCACTCTTTAGATTAATATATCGTCTTTGTCAATTTTAACCATAGAGGAGAGGAGATCATCCATAGCAATAAGTTTATACCTGTCAAGGGACAAACTAGCTAATACTTGAAATCCACATTTATCCCAGTATTAAAAAAAGAAGCATTTAAAATTTAATGGTGCGCACAAAGGACCATGAACCTACAACTATTGGCATAGTCAAATCCATTTCAACCTCTTGGTTTATGAAAATAAGGATGGATAAGTATAAAAATCATGCCTACTGAAGTTTGAATAGAATTGGTGCTGACTTCTAACAGACTAATAGACCAAAATCCTATTACACATGTTATGCCAAAATTAAATGATATAGCCTCCACCAATGGAGTAATAAATAAGAACACACATTTTAAATCCATCAAGAGGTATGAGTAAATTAATTATCAGAGAAAGAAAGCAAGAGTGATGATGCAATGAACATGTAACTGCTTATTTTCATAATTTGTCTAAAACATTAAAGAGCTTTTTTAGTATACTGATATTCTGACTTTTCTTTTTGAAAAATTATAATTTTTTTCAAAGATAATACTTCCACATCCACACATATTCGAAACCATGGCCTCTTTTCCACCTTGTAATGTGGAAAGAGGTTCCATTTGGTCTAGAAACCATTGGTTTCTCTTTTTAACAATACAATTTCGGCTCAAAGAATCCAGTAATACTAATTCAATTACAAGCTACAAGTAATTTCTTCAGTATGACTGATTTGATGTTGATCCTCATACGTCTATAAAATTTATGTGTCACTTGAGAAATAAAATATAGAAAAGACTTACATTATGTGCAACACATTTAGTGAACCAAGAGAAACTAGCTGCCAATATTTTACTTGTCCAGCGACTTATACCATTGAAAGACTTAGAATTTAGCAACAGATCAAATGACCAAATTCTTTCATCAATTCTAAATTCTATGAATGAGCATCCAAAGATGAAAATGAAACGATGCAACTAAAGAAAGAGACATACCTTGGGCTTCAAATTAGATTGGTTTCCAAGTTGGATCAAGATGTTCTCATTTTCTTGGATGGGGGATACAAATTGAAGTCAGAATCATCATTGTGGGGCATTAAGCATGAACCCAAATCAAACCCCTCACTAACGGTTGAGCCAAATGCCAATGCTGGCAGATCCAAGCCCTCACTAGATGGCAAAGAAATGTGGACCGTAGGAGGCTGATAATCTTGGCTTCCCATGGGATAGGCATGTGGCAGCAAACTCAGATCATACCCATCACCATGAAAGCCCTTCAAAGTAGAGTCAAACCCATTATTTGTTGTTTCCATTGAATTTGAATGAGAAGCATAAGAGGTGGGGAAGGGAGGTAGTAAACCCAAGTCAGAATCATCATTATTGGGCATTGAAGATGAACCCAAATCAAACCCCTCACTAACGGTTGAGCCAAATGCCAATGCTGGCAGATCCAAGCCCTCACTAGATGGCAAAGAAATGTGGACCGTAGGAGGCTGATAATCTTGGCTTCCCATGGGATAGGCATGTGGCAGCAAACTCAAATCATACCCATCACCATGAAAGCCCTTCAAAGTAGAGTCAAACCCATTATTTGTTGTTTCCATTGAATTTGAATGAGAAGCATAAGAAGTGGGGAAGGGAAGTAGTAAACCCAAGTCAGAATCATCATTCTTGGGCATTGAAGATGAACCCAAATCAAAGCCTTCACTAATCGTTAAGTCAAATCCCAAATCTGGCAGATCCAAGCCAAATTCCAACCCAAGCGTGTCATCAGGAACCAAAGATGGCAAATCCAAGAATTTCAGAGGAGGCTGATATTTTGTTGCACCTGATGAGATGTCATATCCAAGGGTTCCCATTGAATCACCAGGATGTTGCGTGTCACCAAGTCTCTGATGAGGACAACACATGCAATCCACATGGACCCCACACCTTTTTATGACACAATTAAGAGTGAGTTTGGCCCCACGTTTTCTGCCAAATAACGTGGGTTTTTAGCACAAAACGTGAAAATGGAACCGTTTGGCCCTACGTTATCTAACGGATATTTTTGAGAATGCACGTTTTGAAACCGAAGCCAAGGTGCTGTGATTTCAAATCGGCGCTTTTATTAAAAAAAATTGAGGTTTGCAGAACGTACATTTGAGAAAACTTTCGCATTTTGTAAAGGGTGATTTACCATAAATACCCTCACCAAAGGTTAAAAATACCCCAAGTAGTGAGAAAAAAATCAGGGTTACGAAATAAGCAATTTCAAACATACTTTAATTTACATTTTTTATTTCACAAAATTTGATCAGTAATGAAACTGAGAGAAAATGGACGAAGAAAAGCAAGCTCAAGCTCAGCTCAAAAATACAGATCTCAACTATCAAACTCAAAATAAAACTAGAAAAAAAAAGTATATATTGAAAAAGAAATCCAATAATAGTAGTAAGTTAAAAATAAAGAAGCAGAAAGAGAAACCAGTCCGATCAGATACCGTCGGAAATTCCACCGGAGAAAACTCTCGGCAACCTCAAGGAAACACAAGAAAGTAGCAGATCGCTGCGGCGAGGCACTAGCTTTTGTGGCTCATTAATCACTGCTTGTGGTTGTTGATGGTTTAGCCCCAAGGGCATGGATGCCATGTGAGAGACAGAATAGACTAGACTCTCTCTCTCTCATAATTTTTTTTTTTCTTCTTCTTCTAAGCTTCTATTTTCTTTCTGTGTGTGTCTCAAAGGAATAGTGTCATAGTGTGTGTTGGGGCCGGGCATGTTAGATAAAGTAAGGAAGACCAAAGACTCACACGACTTTGAAAGCGAGTAGCTACACGGTCCAATTATATGGATGCATTTGGTGTGGTTGTCTTATCTATGTCTGAAATTGGACCAAATACTCAAACCTATATGACCAGCAGAGTGTTGTCTTATCTATGTCTTATCTGTGGATGCATTTAAAGCATGGAGAATATATATGAGGAGATAAAAGTTATTCGTCACAATATAACTAGGTTCATTGCGGGTTATTTAGCCCAAAAAAAAAAAAAAGTTCATTGGGTTATAAAAAATATTTATATTATTCTTATTTTTTATGTATTGGTTGGTATTTTTTTTCTTCTTCTTAAACTTATTAGTTAATATGGATTTTATTGGGTGTGAACAATTTTAATGGATTTTTTTTAATCATTTTTAGTATATTATTATTATTATCATTTTTATATTTAGCAACAAAATATTGTTATTATTGTTACAATTTGTAAGCATTTGAAAAATTGCACTATAACTTAACAATATAATCAAGTCCTTTTTGGTCATTTGTATCCGAAACAGCAGTTTTAGATTAAAATTAACCAAACGCTCAACTGATAGAAACAACACTTTTTTATTAGTTTTGCCAAACACTTAATTGTGATTTTCAAAATCGTGTTTTTAAAATCGTGATTTTAAAATCGCACTTTTTAAAAAACGTACTTTTTTAAACAGCTAACACAAACCCACCCTAAGTGACCCTGAATGACTATTTAAATTGTGTAGGTTTAATATCTCCTTCAGGGTTTTGTGCGCTGTACATTCAATGTTAACCTGATTCACAACATATCGATTTAGGCCGAAACGGAAACTCGCTGGAGTTGGCACATAACAAAACCACAGATAATCACGCCTCTTATCGTCATTCAATAATATGCAGTCGCAAAGTTTATCCTCAATCCAATTAAATCTGATTTTGATTTGAAGGATAATTTCGACAAATTCATCATCAATCAGTTCCTCCGTTCCAAAAACAACAAAGAAAAATAATGATGGTAAATCCGGACCAACCCTGAATGACATGGAATTTCCAACACTTTGATGGTTGAACCATTTTGGAATCTCAGATCCCGATACTATAATTTCATATTCACTTTGTGATCGTGGAATCTCATCATCCTGATAGTAAAATTCTCCAGACTGCTTGCAAGGAGAAAATTCAAGAAATTAAAACAAATCTAATAATGTATTTTTCAGAAAGTAAAAAAATTGTTTCAACAAGATAGGGAGAGAGAGAAACACCTGACTCAATAATCTATTTGATGATATTGGATCCAGCGACTGGCAGTTCATTATAACTGCGTGTCTTAGAGATTGTGGAAGCCTTGGAATTTCCCGAAGATATTTGCAATTTTTTATTTCAAGTGTATTTAATCTAGTAAACTTACTAATGCTTTCGGGAATGGTAATAATATTGATATCATTTAAATATAGATATTTCAATACAGGGAAGTAATCGGGCTTCATCAAAAAATCTAATTCAATTAGATTTCCAACCTCGCTCATATCTAGTAGTTCCAACCATAGAAACCCATATTCCTTAATGGAAGTAAGGCTAGTGCATGATCTCCATATATTACTATAAATACGTAATTCTTCAGGTAGTTGCAATTTATAGATGCTACCTTGAAGATCTATGAGACTTTTGCAACAATATCGGTTTAAACCCCTAATAATGTAGTATCCGCGTGACAAAGGTAAATCCTCAAGACTTTCACATAACAAAAGATTCAATTCCCGAAGAGATTTCAACATGAGGTTGCTTGGAAGATTTTGAAGTTTTTGGCAACCCTCAAGGTTCCATTCTCTAAGCTTAGCAAGGGATCCAATGGACTCATGAAACCCAACTAAATTTCTACAAAAAGAAAGGTCCAATTCCACTAAGTTTGGGGCGCACAAGTTAGGAAATTTCGTAATGGATTCACTTTCTCGGAGATCTATACGTTTCAAATTGTTGAACTCAATATCCTGTAGAAGCAAAACAATTCAAAATTTATCTTCAGCAAACTTTAAATTAAAATTAAAAAAAAAAAATCATAGTTCATAAACATTAAAAACCATACCTGCTTGAAAAGCTTTTCCAATCTAATACGATTACATGGCATCTTGAGTGTAACAAGTTTTTGAGGACAAAAAGTGGATGGCAAACGAAAAGGATAATCAGGCCAATCAAGCAACCTCAACCCGTTGGGGAGATATTTAAGTTCTTTACAAATGTGTACATTATCAACTATAAGAAATTTGAGATTTCTCATCCTTTTGAAAACTTTAGCTTTGAATGTCACCCTTTCTCGTTTAGGAGAGCGCAACATTATGCCTCGAATTTTATCTGACCCCTATTTGAATAAAGAATTAGATGGAACATATAGAATTTGTCAAAAGTATAAAGATTTTGAAATTTTAAACAAATAAATTATAAACTTAAATTTTCTTCTAACATTAAAAAGAAAAAATTAATTGATTCTTCCTTGTAATAATAAAAAAAATAAAAAATAAATAAAAGGAAAGAGTGAAGAAATAGAAATTATACCGTATTTTCAGTTAGTACTTCAAGAGCATCCTCATAACACCAAAGCCTAGTACGTTTTCCAGGTACTTTTGGTGATTCTTGTCGGACAATTTCCCTGCCCATTTGTTGTAGTAAGTCATGCATTGATAGTTTGTCCCACCGATCAACAGTTATGAGACACTTGTCAACAAGTCTTGGAATACCAGAATCTGGGTATAAATTACAAGCATCTAACAGTTTTACCACATAATCTATGTTTAGTCCCTTGAAGAAACAAGCGATATCAAGGAAAATATCTTGTTCAGTTTCGTCCAACTAGGCATAGTATTCACCCGCCAAATAAGATTATCACACGTCAGAATTTTATTCCAAGCCACAGACCAAACAAAGAAACATACCCTTCGTGGGGCTTTACCACCCCAAATACTTCTCCAAGGAAGACCACCCTAGGAGCATCCCTAATGGCAATGTAGAAAGACTGGATATCAAATAACCCATTCCTATTCAACATCCACCACAAACCATCATTACCCACCCTTGGAATATGGGAATGAAGAACATGGAGAAAAGAAGCAACTACATCCAACTCCCAATCATTAAAATGATGAACAAAATTCACATTCCAAATCACCCCATCACCGTGGCGAACTAACACAGAATCAACAGTGGCTTCCTTGTTAGAGGCACACTCAAACAAAGTAGGGAAAGCCTCCTTTAAAGGGAGATCTCCACATCATCGGTCATACCACAACCTGACTCTATTCCCCATACCCACCACATATCCCACATTCTGAGCAAAAGCATCCCAACCCCCATCATAATACCCTTCCACAAACCACAAGCATGGGATCCCCGCACCTTATTTTAACGCTACCCCCCATCAATGATCCCATGTCTAGCAACTAAAACATGTCTCCATAAACAAGTTTCCTCCAAACCAAGCCTCAATAACCACTTACCCAATAGAGCCCGAGTAAAATCCACAATCTTACGCACCTCAGGACTCCATTTGCAATAGCCACAAATTGTGTCCCACTCCAACAGGTGATTCTTAAACTCCTCGCCTGTCCCACCCCAAAGGAAATTTCTTTGTAGCTGTTCAAGTCTATTGGCTACACTAATAGGAATAGTAAAAACAGATAGATAATAAGTTGGGAGACTAGACAACGTACTCTTCAACAATGTTAACCGCCCACCCTTGGACAAAAAGAGCCTCTTCCATCCTGCCAAACAACGCTATATTTTTTCAATAATTGGATTCCAGACTGCTACAGACTTAAACAATGACCCCAAAGGCATATGTAGATAGTTCATAGGCAACTCCCCAATTTGACAACAAAGATTGTCGGTCATAACTGGCAAGTTAGGTAACTCACCAATAGGAATCATTTCACTCTTGGTCATATTCACTTTAAGCCCTATCATAGTTTCAAAAGAAGTCAATACCAATATGATATACATAAGTTGTACCGGATCCACTTCACAAAACACAATGGTGTCGTCAGCAAACAATAAAAGCGAGATACATAATCCCCCCCCCCCCCCCCCCCCTCTTAGCTCCTACCCAAAAACCCTTGATAAAGCTCCCCTTCTCCATTCGCCTTAACATCCTACTCAATACCTCCATCACCAACTATACCAGAAGGGGTGAAAGAGGATCTCCTTGCCTCAACCCTCTAGAGCAATTAAATAAACCTGTGGGTGAACCATTAACCAAAACCGAGAATCGGACTGTAGAAATGCAAGCTTTAATCCACCCATGCCAGCTATCCCCAAAACCCATCTTGGCCAGGAGATTAAGAAGTAGCTTAAAAAATGCCAACATATAAATACATTTTAATGAATATGCTATCGTTTTGTGAATTTTTTTTTATCTCAAATACCACTTGCTGTTCCTGTGATGGGTCTTTTAGTGCATAAAAAAGTCTTGAGTGCAGTTTACTTGAGTTTCCATTACTTTGACTTAAGAGTGACTCACTTTTTGAGGGGGCAAATTGAAACAATTTAGAAAATTCAAGGTTTTAATTGAAACTTTTTTAATATCTAGGGTTTAACTTGAAACCACATGTATAGTAGGAATAATGTAATTCCCCTTGAATATTTGGTAGGGTACATTCACCTGGGAACAAATAAGACATTCATTATGTGACTAAAGGAGTAATTTAGAATCAGGATTGCAGTTTTATCTCTAAATGAAGCAATGTTTTTGAGACTTTGTGCTCACAGAATTTGCTTCCATTATGCTTACTAGGAGATACCCTACACAATGTGTGATTTGTTATTAACAAAATAATTTTTTCTTTGTTTTAAATTTGGAGAAGATTTTGAAATCAGTACTTTTTTTTTCCATTTTTATATTTAATAAAATGAGCCAATTCTAATCGCCGTCGTAACTATATGGGAAGCATTGAGGTGAATGGCATTCGGTATGATGATGAAACTGAGATCAAGGATCAGGTGGTAGGGTTTTATTCTTCTCTATATTCCGAAACTGAGCATTGGAGACCGGATGTGGATGTTCTTCCTTTTGCGACTATTGGGGAGGAGGCTCAAAGAGTTATGGAATGCCGTTTTGATAAGGATGAGATTCTTCAGGTTCTAAAGATTTGCAAGGTGATAATCCTGATGGATATACTATGGCTTTCTTGCAGCATTGTTGGAGGGTGGTCCAAGATGATATTTTGGGTTTCTTCGATGAGGTGTATGAATATGGTTCGTTTGAGAAATCCTTAAATGCTACTTTCTTAGCATTAATCCCTAAAAAGTCTATTGTTGTGAATATTAGAGACTATCGTCCAATTAGTCTGATTGGGAGTATGTATAAGCTACTAGCTAAGGTGTTGGCCAATAGACTCAGGGTGGTCTTGGATGATCTTATTTCAGATTCTCAAAATGTTTTGTGGGGGGCCGGCAAATTTTGGATTCCGTTTTGGTGGCCAATGAATGTTTGGATAGTCGGATGAAGAGTGGTATTCCAAGTGTGATTTGCAAGCTGGACATAGAGAAAGGCATATGATCATGTCAATTGGCAGTGTCTTATTCAGTTAATGAACAAGATGGGTTTTGGGCTCAGATGGCAGGGATGGATTAGAGCTTGCATTTCCTCTGTTTGCTTTTTGGTTCTTATTAACGGCTCCCCTGAGGGTTCTTTGATAGTTCTCGAGGCTTGCGTCAAGGAGATTCCCTTTCACCTTTATTATTCTTATTGTTGATGGACATCTTGAGTAGAATGTTCAAGAAAGTGGAGGAGGAAGGTCTCATCAAAGGCTTTCAGGTTGGAGTGGTGGGGATGGGTGGTCTCAGCATTTCCCATTTGCTGTTTGCGGACGATACTATTTTGTTTTGTGATGTTGAACTAGAGTAACTTATGTATATTCGGTTGGTTTTGACTTGCTTTGAAGCAGTGACGGGTCTTAAAGTAAATATGTCAAAAGAGTGAAATGGTGCCCTATTGGGGAGGTGCCTAATTTGATGGTTTTGGCAGATATCCTTTGCTGCAAAATAGGGACTCTTCCTATGAATTATTTGGGTATGCCCTTGGGTTTCCTCCTTCAAATCCTAACAAGTCTGGAATCCTATTATAGAAAAGATGGAGTGCCGCCTTGTTGGCTGGAAGAGGTTGTATCTGTCCAAGGGTGGCAGAATCACTCTGATCAAAAGTACGTTATCTAGCCTCCCTACCTACTTTCTTTCTTTTTTCACTATTCCTGTGAGTGTTGCTAATAGATTAGAGAGATTACAAATGAACTTTCTTTGGGGAGGCATAGTAGAGGAGCCCAAACTCCATTTGGTGGGTTGGGATATTGTGTGTTCTCCTATCAAATATGGTGGCTTGGGAGTTCAAAATCTGGTTAATTTCAATGAGGCCCTTTTGGGTAAATGGTTATGGCGATTTGTTTTGGAGGAAAATCTTCTTTGGAGATGAGTGTTGTTCGCTAGATATGGATTGAATGAGGGGGGTTGGTGTACTGGTAGAGTGCGTGGGCCTCATGGTTGTGGTCTCTGGAGGAGTATTTTGGTGGGCTGGGATAGCTTTGCTCAACATGTGGCAGGTGGGGGCTGGTAATAGAGTCCGATTGTGGTATGACCACTGGTGTGGCGATCTTCCCCGGAGGCAACCATTGATTCTGTTCTCATGCGCCAAAATGGTGGGGTGGAATGGAATGTGAGCTTTGCTCGTAACTTCAATGATTGGGAGCTGGATATAGTTGCTGCCTTTCTTGACCAGCTTTATTCCCATATTCCAGCTAGTAATGATAATGATGGTTTGTGGTGGCAGTTGAAAAAAACTGGGGTTTTTGATACTAGTTCTTTCTATACTACTATTGGAGATTCTCCTACGGCAGCATGGTTTTTCCCCTTATCAATCTAATGTCTCATTTGAAAGGTTTTTGAAAGGCTGGAAGGTTGTCATTTTCTTTCTAGGCCATGGTTCATTCTTTGTGATATAACAGCATTATGAAATATAATTTCCTTTACATGTATTAAAAGTAGGAATCAAAGAAATTGGGAAGTTAATTGGAACAAATAATATAAAGTCTGTATTTTGCCACAATTAACCCAGAAATGTTTTTCCCATTAAAATCAAAGAGGTGCAATTAGCCATGAGTGGAATTAAGAATCAGGCAGCCAGCAAATATCAAAACAATCTATATACTGTGGCCCTTTGAATATTGACTTGCAACTATATAGGTTCTCTCTAGTGTGAATATATATACTGCTCAATAACAATCAGCCAGCAAAATAAAAACAATCATGTTTTGGGTTTTTGCAGACCAAATGGTGTCCAGCTCCAGGCTGTGATTATGCTGTGGACTTTATTGTTGGTAGTGGAAGCTATGATGTTACTTGCCGCTGCTCATTTAGCTTTTGTTGGAATGTGAGTTCTTCGAGTTGATTTATTATTCAGCTTGGTTTTGTTAATTCAATTGAAATACGTGCAGATGCTTTTTGGTTTTTATGTTGAATAAGTCTAGGGGCACAACTTGTTCTGCGTTTTCCACAGCTTTGCTGAAGTGGCAGGTTGTGACTAGTAGAAAATAAAGGTGTGATGCCAGTGGTAGGTCCATGTGAAAGTGATTATTTACCACTCACAACTTGCCACCGTAGTGAGTTGTGAAATGAACCATAGAGTAATTGTTTTATGTTTTGGCACTCTTTGTAATTGGTATTTGACTTTGCAGTGTACTGAAGAAGCTCATCGCCCGGTTGATTGTGGTACTGTGGCAAAGTGGATATTGAAGAATAGTGCTGAATCTGAAAATATGAACTGGTAATGGAACAAAATCATAGCATTATGCCTTTTCCTGTTATATTAATTTATTTGTAATTGTTGGCAAAATAACTTATTAAAATAGGAGATTGCAGTAATAAAGAGCGAAAAAGTAGTCTTCATTTGGGCAGCTGGGTTTTGGATCAGAATAAACTGTGTTTATATATTGGGTAAGGTGGTCACATTTACACTGAAAAGGGGGAATACAGTGATAGCCCAGGTACTTCCTTGGCTACTGTGTGACCTGGGCAAATCCCTTGTTCATCTCTATAAAGGCCTGGTTCTCTTTTCGATGAGTAATAAAGTATATTAAGAAATGCCAAAAAAAAGAGGGTGTAACCTTAGTAAACACGAAGTACACAAAGTATATTTTTCAAAGAAGATATTTTTTTTTATTACTTACCAAAGAAAAAGAAGTATACAAAGGGAAGCATGAGTTATATAAAATTGAGGGAATTAAAAAAAAAAAATTGAGAAAAGATGTGTAAGAGCCAAATGAAGAATGGAACAAGAACCATTGAAACAAAACTTGAAAGAATAAACCTTGATTTTGCCTATTGATTGTTCCAAACCATCAAACGCCCTCCTGATCCTCTCTAACCAAATCTACTACTTAAAGCATTAAAAAAGAAAAAAAAAATACCTCCAGGAAAGGCATAAGGCCTGGTGTGTTGATCTTTTTATTAAAATAACAATTAATATGCCAAGATTATAGGAGCTGGATGGTCACCTAAGTATAAAGTTATTTATAATTCTTTTTTTTTCTTTTTTTTCAAATTTCTTGTATAATTGTTCAGGTATTCTCAAAATTTTCCTTCCGTTTGTGTAAATAACCCATATTGGTTCAAAGTCCAAAACATCTTCATTGTCCAGGGTACCAATGAGTTAAAGAGCACCATGCATTGACAGGAGTGACTTAAATAGGGGGTATCTTAAAAAAAGGACATTAAATTGGATGCTTGAATATTGATGATTCGTTAAAGTTAAGGGATAAAAATTCATCATTTTGATTGTTAATGGTTGGATCCAAGACTAATTTGTGCCATGTAAATTTTATTTTCTTGCCTTAACATAATTTAATCTATAGTTTTGGGTGGGTATATAATATTTGGGTCCTTTTTGAATGAAAGGAAAGAATCCCACAAACCTAGGGTATTTGGGTAAGTGCTAGGTTGCATAATTTCAAATCTTTGATGGTTTTTTTTATTATTATTTACTTTTATGTTATATTTCATTTTGTGCCCATGTTTTGCCTTGCCTAGGGATGGCCCAATCACTAGGGTATTTGGGTAAGTGCTAGGTTGCATAATTTCAAATCTTTGAGGGTTTTTTATTATTATGTACTTTTATGTTACATTTCATATTTTGCCCATGTTTTGCCTTGCCAAGGGATGACCCAATCACCTGGTGTTAAATGCATTGGCCATCTCATAAAAATTAAAGTGAGACTTTTGATGATAATTTTTTTTTTTTTTCTAAGACGTTGATAAGTTATATGTGGTATAAATTTCAGGATACTGGCTAATTCTAAGCCTTGTCCAAAGTGCAAGCGGCCGATTGAGAAAAACCAAGGCTGTATGCATATCACATGCACACCACCTTGTAAATTCGAGTTTTGCTGGTAAGTTTATACGCTTGTCCTAAATCATCCTCATGCTCTAGTTGTAATTTTGTTCATATATTCTCCAAAACACTAGAACTCAAAAGTGTGGAAATTGCTTTGATTTATTATTTTTTGTGCACCATAGATGGTATTTTACGACTTATAGACATCGCTTGTATGCTGGAAACCTGGATTTTATTGCTTTGTTATTTTTCGGTTACATTATCTACTGAATAAAAATGGAGGTGTTTAATTGTAAGGACTTTGTGCCACTAGAGTGCTTATATTCTTCTTTATGCATATGTTCTCCTCTCTCACTCTCTCAATTTGCATTTAACCTTACGTTTTTGTTTTTCTTCTTTTTCTCCATGCGTTACATATCATGCAGGCTTTGCCTTGGTGCATGGTCAGACCATGGTGAGAGGACCGGTGGTTTTTATGCATGTAATCGTTACGAAACGGCAAAGCAAGAAGGAGTGGTATACTAATATAGTCCCTCTTTTTTCCCTTTAATTTTTCTTTTGCATATATTTCCTCATGCCATTTGTATAATGTTTTGGCATTATCATTGAAGAGCGCATTTAATCAATGCTTTAAGAATTTTCTATACTTTTGCTTGCAGTATGATGAGGCTGAGAAACGAAGGGAGATGGCCAAGAACTCCCTAGAGAGGTACACTCATTATTATGAAAGATGGGCAACCAACCAATCGGTATGTACTAATGTGTCTTCTTAAAGTATATTGGCGATTCATATTATTGTGTTTGCGATTCTCAGTTTCTAAAATGACTAGTAGCCAGAATTTAGGAAATTTTATTCTCTAGGTAAATCCAATGAAAGACAGAAGCCATAGCTGTAGTCCAAATGAAGAAGGCCACTTAGGGAGGGACTTTTGATTTCCAGATACTCTTCCACGGCACAGACAAACCAGTCCTTGGTAGCATAGCCTTATAATAAGACTTCACTTGAAAACCCTTTAGAGGACATCCCAATTGAGGAAAATAAAATGAATTACTTTTTCTTTGTATCACACTAAATGTTGGGTTCTTTTATTGCCAAGCTATTGCCAAACTTGTATTAGTGACGGGTTGTAACTAATCTGGTACATTGAAACACATGTACTGGAATGGAGTTTACAATCACGATTTAGAAAGGAAAAAAAGAAAGAAAAAGAAGACAAAAAAGCATTAGGTATGAACTTACATGTTTTAGAGCTGAAGCTTTCTTTTCTTTTATTTTTTTCCCTGTAAATTAAATAGGTACTGACTTTTCTTTCCTCCTTGCAGTCTAGGCAAAAAGCACTTGCAGACCTGCAGCAAATGCAAACTGTGCATGTAAGCGAAACTTCTTACCATCAGTTTGTTGGCTAGTAATGCTGGTATGGTTGATCTATTGGGATGTCAATTAAAACAGATGGCTTTAAGACTGCATTAAAAAAACATCTATCTTTGTACAAAGTTCTTTTTACTTTATATTTAACATGAAACCTTCCTAGAAGATAGTGTGTGCCTGCGCCTAACATCTGTGTGAAGATGTGACAGTAAGATGTTCTGATATCTATGCTTTGCCCCTCCTCTCTAAAGAAAAGAAAAGAAAAGAAAAGAAAAAGCTTTCTGGAATTTATTTTCCTCTATAAAAATCAATCAATTTTTAAAATACTCACATTCGGTTTTGATTTTGATTTGTTTACAATATTGAGCAAGTCCTGAACCTTGTGTATCTGCATGGTTGTGTGAGTCTGCACCTAACATCTGTGTGAAGATGTGATAGTAATATGTTCTGATGTCCATGGGTTGGCAACTAATCATTGTAGGCGAAAAAATCTTAGTCCTTCAGCTCCTCCAACACCCACCCTTCCTCTCAAAAGAAAAAAAAAGTTTTCTAGAATTTCTTTTCCTCTATCAAATCAATTCTTAAAATACTCCCGCATCCAGTTTTGAAATTTTTTTCATGATTGATTCTGATTTGTTTACAATATTGAGCAAGTCCTGAACCTTGTGAAGCTTGCCCTTTCTCTAGTATGGGATTGTGGGAGAGGGTGGGTTTGGGGTGTTGTAATATTTGTTCGCATTCTATAATTTTTTTAGCAGAACCTTTATTACTTGAGATGATCAATCTTTGATTTTGTTGCTTACGAAAAGTGTTGGGAGGGTTAACAAAAGTTTGCTTACAATATGTCTTTGTTTCTCTAAGTTGTCAAGAATGCTTATATCCATGTATTTTTATAGCTTGAGAAGCTAAGCGACATACAATGCCAACCTGAGTCACAGCTAAAGTTCATAACGGATGCCTGGCTACAGGTAAAATCCATAAGTTTTGCATTGCATGACAGAAGTTATACTTCTTTTTCTCATCAAATATGCTGTGTTTGTGTTTGCAGATAGTTGAATGTAGGCGAGTTCTGAAATGGACATATGCTTATGGATATTACTTACCTGAGCCTGAACATGCCAAGAGACAGTTCTTTGAGTACTTGCAAGGTATGTCATTTCCTCCAGCTTGAAGCTGAGATTGTATCTCATCCTGCTTTGTTCCATTACAATCTATTTGTCATGCAGGTGAAGCTGAGTCTGGATTGGAGCGACTTCATCAATGTGCAGAGAAGGAGCTACAAGTTTACCTCAATGCAGAGGGCCCATCAAAGGATTTCAATGAGTTCCGTACAAAACTTGCTGGACTGACCAGGTGATATTCCACAGAAAATCTTACTAGGGCTTTTATCTGCATAATTTGGCATGACCAAGAATTAACTTAGTTCTGAATTCTGTACAGATTGAGAGTATTGGAACTATTTCTTCTTATTTAATGTAAGAACTGATTAGGGTATTAATGGTGTTAGATAAGCTCTGGCACTTTTTCTATCATTCAAATCATCTTTGAAAATGTCGCCTAGCCTTGGTGGTAAACCCACATCTGTGTTATATTTTTGGGCCTAGTTTGTGAACTTGTCTCTCATGCTAACACTAACTCGCTTACATGGTAAGGACCAAGACAGTCAAAAATTCATCAGTGTGCTTGAGATGCTTAGGTCCCAACCTTCTACAAAACATTAGAAGTGGTTAATTCATTGGAGGCTGATTTTCATTTTTCACCTATTCTTTCTTCTTGCTTTAGACAGACTTGAAATATTGGAGCTTTTCCCATTACTCATTGTCTTGTATTTCAATGGAAACAGTGTGACTCGGAACTACTTTGAGAATTTAGTCCGAGCTTTAGAGAATGGACTATCAGATGTGGACTCTCATGGTGCCTGCAGCAGGACAGTAAGCTCAAAAAGCTTGGGAGGTGGGAGCAGTAAGGGGAGAGGCGGGAGGGCCAAGGGTACGACATCCAGATCCAGTAGAAATAGCTCCAGCCACTGGTCCTGTGATCATTGCACATATGTAAATGTCAAGTCGGTCATCATCTGCCATATGTGCCAGGAACACCGGTGAACCTTATGTCCTTCGCAGTTTGAAGCACCTGGATGCAGAGATATCGGTTCTGTTTCTTTGGCTGGTTGGTTGTGATAGTGAACTGGCCCGGTGGAATGTCATTGAGAGTTTTCCATTGCTCACTCATCTCCTGAAATTATGAACTCGAGAAGAAGGCAAAATGGAAATAGGGGTGGGATGGGAGTAGGAGAAATAACTGTACGCTGTTGTATGTCTTGTGTTATTGGATTATGAGCTGTATATAGTTCATAGTGTTTCTTTTTTTTGGTCTAACTAATATTATGGCCATATCAGGATCCATGAAAATGCATTCATCTGTAATTTTAGTTGTAGCAAAGCTTGAAGCCTCCACTTCAGTTGTAAGAATTAACTAGTTGGGTACAATAAGCTGTATTGGTCCCTGTATGAATAGAATAAAATGTTATGTACTATATATATTCGCTTCCAAATCCCATTGAGCACATCTCACCTTGTACCCTTTTTTTTTTCTCTGTTGGTCCTGTTTTGGTAAATTTCATACGGAATTAGTAGAAATTTAGCAGTGATGCACACCAACTTTGGATGGTCTTGCAAGGGCCCCTTGAGTTTTTTCTTTAGTTTGAGATGGCTTGCCTCTGTGTTTGTTGATTCTTTTCGTTATATTCTTACAAGTAATGTTATAAACAACAATTTTTCACTTCTTAAGGTGGTAAGTTATTGAATTTTACATGACCCCACTATTGACATTACCTTACTGTTTGTTATTCACAAATTATTAACTCAGCAATTGTGATTCATAAACTTATTGTATTCTTATATCCCCCTCCACCATAAAACGAATAAATACACTGGTCTATACTTTTGCAAGCTAGAAAATATTCACTATTACATTGGCTGAAGTCTTAAGTCTAAAGTGATAGAATAATAAAGCCTTGTCAGTACTCAGTAGTAACTTAGCTGGGTCCTACTTATTCAGTTTTTCAATCACAACTTCAGTCCAACAACCAATAAGAAAGACACATTTCATTCATAGTCAAAGCTACAAAATTGGATGAGAAAAAAAGAAAAGAGCTTCTTCATCCACAACATTACCCTCCTTTCCATGCACTTTTTAGATTAAGATGTCATTTTCTTGGATGGTGGATATTTTGTTGTATCTAATGAGTTATCATATTCAAAGGCTTCCCATGGGGATGAACGTTTGGTGACAAACTCAAATTAAACCCATCACCATGAGAGCCCTTCAAACCAGAGCCAAACTCACTATTTGCTGTTTTCATTGAATAAGTTGGTTCCATACCAATGATACCCAACCAAAAGAAAACTGAATCTCCAAATTAAGATTTGAGTCTAAAGAATAAAATCTGGGTCATAATATGGCATTATATAGAAAAACAAATCATAACATACAAGAAATTAGATGTAAAGGAAAAACTTAAACACATAAGATGAGTTTTATTGATTGAAACAAATCAACATAACTCAGTACACAATACAACAGCTAAAGTGTCAGCAGAAGAACACTAGTGTTTTACAAAGCAAATAAATCATTTCTGCCTCTCGGTTTGTTTTCGGGGCCGTTTCTCAGGGTCCACTCTGTCGTTGAGCTACAATTTGATGTTTCTTATCCTCACAACTGAATCTTCCATCTACTGGGTCGTCGGGGCTGAGCACTTGGCCAACTCGGCATGCCAACAGGTCCGTGAGGGTTCGGGTTATGGGCTACAGACCACGGTCTAGTTACACTCCAAAAAGTGGGTAGTTGAATTGGGATCAACCTAGCAAGTTTTATACAACTCCAATCTGATTAAGGAGGTAGAGCATATTAATTACATCATCAACATTGAACTTCAACTGGGGCTGAGAACTGCTTATGCTTTTGTTAAATGATGGCTCAAGCAAAAGCTTATTAATTTTGAATATTCCGATACAGGTGCAGCCAAAGCTTATTAATTTTGAATATTCTGATACATGCCTACAAGTAAGAAAATCCAATGAAAGACAGAATCGTAAAAGACCAAGGTTCTTTTTTATTATTAATTTTTATTTGAATAAAACTAGTAATCTATATTGTGAGTGCATAATCATAATGAAACCTGAACATTGAGGCCATATTCTCTCATGTCATCCAGAATTTTTCCAGTGCTCAAAATTGTTCCAGAAATATTTGTAAGGAAGCTAGGAGTCCCATCCTTGAGGCTGTACCATTGCCTTCAATACTTAGAATCATAATCTTGAGTGAGGCTCTCCTAAAAGGTCAATAAATTGTAAGCATCTAAAAACAGATTTGATGAACTCATAATTCTTGTAAATGAAGGCAACATACCATTTGAAAAGCTTTGTCCTCTGCAATGAAAAATTCACCATAAGGATCATTAATCACTCCTTCATAGACCCACCCAAATTTTTCTTTGATTTCTGTTTGAGCAAGAAATAGAATTAGATGGAATCATCAAATTATAATGAAGAAAACAATAGTCGAGAATGCTGAAATCTGCAAGTTCCCAAAGAAAAACACAAACAGATCTAAAATTCCTTAGTCATTGACTGCCTGAAACTAAAATGAACTTAATCAAAAATCAAAACACATAATCCAAATTAATTTCAGACTTAATATCTCAAAACTTTATGTTTGAACTTTTAATTTATGTAGCATGCACAGGCAAAAGGGCCATAGGACACTGCAGACACACACTAACATGGGCAGATCATGGGACACAACACTAACATTAATGTGTTTCTGTATGTGTGTTCTAACAACTGTTGATAATAATATTAACAAGGCACCTATGTGCGTGTTTGTGATCAATTAAGTTAATAATTTGAGTCTATTATATTTTTACAATAGAGTCTGTCAAAGGCATAATCATGGATCACCTCATTGATGCTAAAATTTAAAGACAAATTTCAACAGAATCTTAAATTATACGTCAAGATATGCATTGCTTGCACATTGCATCATCTTTTAAAGCAATTACCTCAATGCATTATCACCAGCTGTGATAACAGTCAACATTCCCATTTTTTACCAAATATATTTGTCCCTTGTCAAAGTCAAAGAATATTTATTTTGCATGTTACCAAGAAGAGCCTTTTTCATCACATTAGTTACATAAGATATTTTGTATTTTATGCACATTTAAATGTAGAAGAAGGGACAAGATTGGAATTTACGTATGATATATATCTGTGACAACACTTGATGCATCTTTTGTAAACTGTATTAAACAAGTTCTAAAGTCTAACTGCAGAGAGCAAAAGAGTAACTCGGATATAAGGTTTTACCTGGCTCTGTAAGAGGTTAAAAACTGCTGAACCTACAAAATTGTTAGCTAAAGATTTCTGTTTCACAGTAGATAATGATTGCATAGATCCATCATGGGCTGCAAGACATGGTGAAAACCTCTTCAGTGAACATCCTAGGAATGGTTGTGCAGATTTAAGGCAAAATCAAAAACCTGACATTGAAACCACAGTCCTTGTATGGCAAGTCTTCCAACTTGAAACTGGTGCCTAACCTGTACCGCCATGGCCTAGAAAGTCTGATAAGATATTTTGAAAGTGGAATTTAATGGAAAGTCGTTAGTGAGAATGGCATAAAAAT
>OU015770.1:35072585-35106489 GCA_907173295.1 Fagus sylvatica
TGAACAAGATAGGTTTTGGGCTCAGATGGTAGGGATGGATTTGAGCTTGCATTTCCTCTGTTTGCTTTTTGGTTCTTATTAACGGCTCCCCTGAGGGTTCTTTGATAGTTCTCGAGGCTTGCGTCAAGGAGATTCCCTTTCACCTTTATTATTCTTATTGTTGATGGACATCTTGAGTAGAATGTTCAAGAAAGTGGAGGAGGAAGGTCTCATCAAAGGCTTTCAGGTTGGAGTGGTGGGGATGGGTGGTCTCAGCATTTCCCATTTGCTGTTTGCGGACGATACCATTTTGTTTTGTGATGTTGAACTAGAGTAACTTATGTATATTCGGTTGGTTTTGACTTGCTTTGAAGCAGTGACGGGTCTTAAAGTAAATATGTCAAAAGAGTGAAATGGTGCCTATTGGGGAGGTGCCTAATTTGATGGTTTTGGCAGATATCCTTTGCTGCAAAATAGGGACTCTTCCTATGAATTATTTGGGTATGCCCTTGGGTTTCCTCCTTCAAATCCTAACAAGTCTGGAATCCTATTATAGAAAAGATGGAGTGCCGCCTTGTTGGCTGGAAGAGGTTGTATCTGTCCAAGGGTGGCAGAATCACTCTGATCAAAAGTACGTTATCTAGCCTCCCTACCTACTTTCTTTCTTTTTTCACTATTCCTGTGAGTGTTGCTAATAGATTAGAGAGATTACAAATGAACTTTCTTTGGGGAGGCATAGTAGAGGAGCCCAAACTCCATTTGGTGGGTTGGGATATTGTGTGTTCTCCTATCAAATATGGTGGCTTGGGAGTTCAAAATCTGGTTAATTTCAATGAGGCCCTTTTGGGTAAATGGTTATGGCGATTTGTTTTGGAGGAAAATCTTCTTTGGAGATGAGTGTTGTTCGCTAGATATGGATTGAATGAGGGGGGTTGGTGTACTGGTAGAGTGCGTGGGCCTCATGGTTGTGGTCTCTGGAGGAGTATTTTGGTGGGCTGGGATAGCTTTGCTCAACATGTGGCAGGTGGGGGCTGGTAATAGAGTCCGATTGTGGTATGACCACTGGTGTGGCGATCTTCCCCGGAGGCAACCATTGATTCTGTTCTCATGCGCCAAAATGGTGGGGTGGAATGGAATGTGAGCTTTGCTTGTAACTTCAATGATTGGGAGCTGGATATAGTTGCTGCCTTTCTTGACCAGCTTTATTCCCATATTCCAGCTAGTAATGATAATGATGGTTTGTGGTGGCAGTTGAAAAAAACTGGGGTTTTTGATACTAGTTCTTTCTATACTACTATTGGAGATTCTCCTACGGCAGCATGGTTTTTCCCCTTATCAATCTAATGTCTCATTTGAAAGGTTTTTGAAAGGCTGGAAGGTTGTCATTTTCTTTCTAGGCCATGGTTCATTCTTTGTGATATAACAGCATTATGAAATATAATTTCCTTTACATGTATTAAAAGTAGGAATCAAAGAAATTGGGAAGTTAATTGGAACAAATAATATAAAGTCTGTATTTTGCCACAATTAACCCAGAAATGTTTTTCCCATTAAAATCAAAGAGGTGCAATTAGCCATGAGTGGAATTAAGAATCAGGCAGCCAGCAAATATCAAAACAATCTATATACTGTGGCCCTTTGAATATTGACTTGCAACTATATAGGTTCTCTCTAGTGTGAATATATATACTGCTCAATAACAATCAGCCAGCAAAATAAAAACAATCATGTTTTGGGTTTTTGCAGACCAAATGGTGTCCAGCTCCAGGCTGTGATTATGCTGTGGACTTTATTGTTGGTAGTGGAAGCTATGATGTTACTTGCCGCTGCTCATTTAGCTTTTGTTGGAATGTGAGTTCTTCGAGTTGATTTATTATTCAGCTTGGTTTTGTTAATTCAATTGAAATACGTGCAGATGCTTTTTGGTTTTTATGTTGAATAAGTCTAGGGGCACAACTTGTTCTGCGTTTTCCACAGCTTTGCTGAAGTGGCAGGTTGTGACTAGTAGAAAATAAAGGTGTGATGCCAGTGGTAGGTCCATGTGAAAGTGATTATTTACCACTCACAACTTGCCACCGTAGTGAGTTGTGAAATGAACCATAGAGTAATTGTTTTATGTTTTGGCACTCTTTGTAATTGGTATTTGACTTTGCAGTGTACTGAAGAAGCTCATCGCCCGGTTGATTGTGGTACTGTGGCAAAGTGGATATTGAAGAATAGTGCTGAATCTGAAAATATGAACTGGTAATGGAACAAAATCATAGCATTATGCCTTTTCCTGTTATATTAATTTATTTGTAATTGTTGGCAAAATAACTTATTAAAATAGGAGATTGCAGTAATAAAGAGCGAAAAAGTAGTCTTCATTTGGGCAGCTGGGTTTTGGATCAGAATAAACTGTGTTTATATATTGGGTAAGGTGGTCACATTTACACTGAAAAGGGGGAATACAGTGATAGCCCAGGTACTTCCTTGGCTACTGTGTGACCTGGGCAAATCCCTTGTTCATCTCTATAAAGGCCTGGTTCTCTTTTCGATGAGTAATAAAGTATATTAAGAAATGCCAAAAAAAAGAGGGTGTAACCTTAGTAAACACGAAGTACACAAAGTATATTTTTCAAAGAAGATATTTTTTTTTATTACTTACCAAAGAAAAAGAAGTATACAAAGGGAAGCATGAGTTATATAAAATTGAGGGAATTAAAAAAAAAAAATTGAGAAAAGATGTGTAAGAGCCAAATGAAGAATGGAACAAGAACCATTGAAACAAAACTTGAAAGAATAAACCTTGATTTTGCCTATTGATTGTTCCAAACCATCAAACGCCCTCCTGATCCTCTCTAACCAAATCTACTACTTAAAGCATTAAAAAAGAAAAAAAAAATACCTCCAGGAAAGGCATAAGGCCTGGTGTGTTGATCTTTTTATTAAAATAACAATTAATATGCCAAGATTATAGGAGCTGGATGGTCACCTAAGTATAAAGTTATTTATAATTCTTTTTTTTTTTTTTTTCAAATTTCTTGTATAATTGTTCAGGTATTCTCAAAATTTTCCTTCCGTTTGTGTAAATAACCCATATTGGTTCAAAGTCCAAAACATCTTCATTGTCCAGGGTACCAATGAGTTAAAGAGCACCATGCATTGACAGGAGTGACTTAAATAGGGGGTATCTTAAAAAAAGGACATTAAATTGGATGCTTGAATATTGATGATTCGTTAAAGTTAAGGGATAAAAATTCATCATTTTGATTGTTAATGGTTGGATCCAAGACTAATTTGTGCCATGTAAATTTTATTTTCTTGCCTTAACATAATTTAATCTATAGTTTTGGGTGGGTATATAATATTTGGGTCCTTTTTGAATGAAAGGAAAGAATCCCACAAACCTAGGGTATTTGGGTAAGTGCTAGGTTGCATAATTTCAAATCTTTGATGGTTTTTTTATTATTATTTACTTTTATGTTATATTTCATTTTGTGCCCATGTTTTGCCTTGCCTAGGGATGGCCCAATCACTAGGGTATTTGGGTAAGTGCTAGGTTGCATAATTTCAAATCTTTGAGGGTTTTTTATTATTATGTACTTTTATGTTACATTTCATATTTTGCCCATGTTTTGCCTTGCCAAGGGATGACCCAATCACCTGGTGTTAAATGCATTGGCCATCTCATAAAAATTAAAGTGAGACTTTTGATGATAATTTTTTTTTTTTTACTAAGACGTTGATAAGTTATATGTGGTATAAATTTCAGGATACTGGCTAATTCTAAGCCTTGTCCAAAGTGCAAGCGGCCGATTGAGAAAAACCAAGGCTGTATGCATATCACATGCACACCACCTTGTAAATTCGAGTTTTGCTGGTAAGTTTATACGCTTGTCCTAAATCATCCTCATGCTCTAGTTGTAATTTTGTTCATATATTCTCCAAAACACTAGAACTCAAAAGTGTGGAAATTGCTTTGATTTATTATTTTTTGTGCACCATAGATGGTATTTTACGACTTATAGACATCGCTTGTATGCTGGAAACCTGGATTTTATTGCTTTGTTATTTTTCAGGTTACATTATCTACTGAATAAAAATGGAGGTGTTTAATTGTAAGGACTTTGTGCCACTAGAGTGCTTATATTCTTCTTTATGCATATGTTCTCCTCTCTCACTCTCTCAATTTGCATTTAACCTTACGTTTTTGTTTTTCTTCTTTTTCTCCATGCGTTACATATCATGCAGGCTTTGCCTTGGTGCATGGTCAGACCATGGTGAGAGGACCGGTGGTTTTTATGCATGTAATCGTTACGAAACGGCAAAGCAAGAAGGAGTGGTATACTAATATAGTCCCTCTTTTTTCCCTTTAATTTTTCTTTTGCATATATTTCCTCATGCCATTTGTATAATGTTTTGGCATTATCATTGAAGAGCGCATTTAATCAATGCTTTAAGAATTTTCTATACTTTTGCTTGCAGTATGATGAGGCTGAGAAACGAAGGGAGATGGCCAAGAACTCCCTAGAGAGGTACACTCATTATTATGAAAGATGGGCAACCAACCAATCGGTATGTACTAATGTGTCTTCTTAAAGTATATTGGCGATTCATATTATTGTGTTTGCGATTCTCAGTTTCTAAAATGACTAGTAGCCAGAATTTAGGAAATTTTATTCTCTAGGTAAATCCAATGAAAGACAGAAGCCATAGCTGTAGTCCAAATGAAGAAGGCCACTTAGGGAGGGACTTTTGATTTCCAGATACTCTTCCACGGCACAGACAAACCAGTCCTTGGTAGCATAGCCTTATAATAAGACTTCACTTGAAAACCCTTTAGAGGACATCCCAATTGAGGAAAATAAAATGAATTACTTTTTCTTTGTATCACACTAAATGTTGGGTTCTTTTATTGCCAAGCTATTGCCAAACTTGTATTAGTGACGGGTTGTAACTAATCTGGTACATTGAAACACATGTACTGGAATGGAGTTTACAATCACGATTTAGAAAGGAAAAAAAGAAAGAAAAAGAAGACAAAAAAGCATTAGGTATGAACTTACATGTTTTAGAGCTGAAGCTTTCTTTTCTTTTATTTTTTTCCCTGTAAATTAAATAGGTACTGACTTTTCTTTCCTCCTTGCAGTCTAGGCAAAAAGCACTTGCAGACCTGCAGCAAATGCAAACTGTGCATGTAAGCGAAACTTCTTACCATCAGTTTGTTGGCTAGTAATGCTGGTATGGTTGATCTATTGGGATGTCAATTAAAACAGATGGCTTTAAGACTGCATTAAAAAAACATTCTATCTTTGTACAAAGTTCTTTTTACTTTATATTTAACATGAAACCTTCCTAGAAGATAGTGTGTGCCTGCGCCTAACATCTGTGTGAAGATGTGACAGTAAGATGTTCTGATATCTATGCTTTGCCCCTCCTCTCTAAAGAAAAGAAAAGAAAAGAAAAGAAAAAGCTTTCTGGAATTTATTTTCCTCTATAAAAATCAATCAATTTTTAAAATACTCACATTCGGTTTTGATTTTGATTTGTTTACAATATTGAGCAAGTCCTGAACCTTGTGTATCTGCATGGTTGTGTGAGTCTGCACCTAACATCTGTGTGAAGATGTGATAGTAATATGTTCTGATGTCCATGGGTTGGCAACTAATCATTGTAGGCGAAAAAATCTTAGTCCTTCAGCTCCTCCAACACCCACCCTTCCTCTCAAAAGAAAAAAAAAGTTTTTTAGAATTTCTTTTCCTCTATCAAATCAATTCTTAAAATACTCCCGCATCCAGTTTTGAAATTTTTTTCATGATTGATTCTGATTTGTTTACAATATTGAGCAAGTCCTGAACCTTGTGAAGCTTGCCCTTTCTCTAGTATGGGATTGTGGGAGAGGGTGGGTTTGGGGTGTTGTAATATTTGTTCGCATTCTATAATTTTTTTAGCAGAACCTTTATTACTTGAGATGATCATCATCTTTGATTTTGTTGCTTACGAAAAGTGTTGGGAGGGTTAACAAAAGTTTGCTTACAATATGTCTTTGTTTCTCTAAGTTGTCAAGAATGCTTATATCCATGTATTTTTATAGCTTGAGAAGCTAAGCGACATACAATGCCAACCTGAGTCACAGCTAAAGTTCATAACGGATGCCTGGCTACAGGTAAAATCCATAAGTTTTGCATTGCATGACAGAAGTTATACTTCTTTTTCTCATCAAATATGCTGTGTTTGCAGATAGTTGAATGTAGGCGAGTTCTGAAATGGACATATGCTTATGGATATTACTTACCTGAGCCTGAACATGCCAAGAGACAGTTCTTTGAGTACTTGCAAGGTATGTCATTTCCTCCAGCTTGAAGCTGAGATTGTATCTCATCCTGCTTTGTTCCATTACAATCTATTTGTCATGCAGGTGAAGCTGAGTCTGGATTGGAGCGACTTCATCAATGTGCAGAGAAGGAGCTACAAGTTTACCTCAATGCAGAGGGCCCATCAAAGGATTTCAATGAGTTCCGTACAAAACTTGCTGGACTGACCAGGTGATATTCCACAGAAAATCTTACTAGGGCTTTTATCTGCATAATTTGGCATGACCAAGAATTAACTTAGTTCTGAATTCTGTACAGATTGAGAGTATTGGAACTATTTCTTCTTATTTAATGTAAGAACTGATTAGGGTATTAATGGTGTTAGATAAGCTCTGGCACTTTTTCTATCATTCAAATCATCTTTGAAAATGTCGCCTAGCCTTGGTGGTAAACCCACATCTGTGTTATATTTTTGGGCCTAGTTTGTGAACTTGTCTCTCATGCTAACACTAACTCGCTTACATGGTAAGGACCAAGACAGTCAAAAATTCATCAGTGTGCTTGAGATGCTTAGGTCCCAACCTTCTACAAAACATTAGAAGTGGTTAATTCATTGGAGGCTGATTTTCATTTTTCACCTATTCTTTCTTCTTGCTTTAAGACAGACTTGAAATATTGGAGCTTTTCCCATTACTCATTGTCTTGTATTTCAATGGAAACAGTGTGACTCGGAACTACTTTGAGAATTTAGTCCGAGCTTTAGAGAATGGACTATCAGATGTGGACTCTCATGGTGCCTGCAGCAGGACAGTAAGCTCAAAAAGCTTGGGAGGTGGGAGCAGTAAGGGGAGAGGCGGGAGGGCCAAGGGTACGACATCCAGATCCAGTAGCTCCAGTAGAAATATTGCTGACTCAAGCCACTGGTCCTGTGATCATTGCACGTATGTAAATGTCAAGTCGGTCATCATCTGCCATATGTGCCAGGAACACCGGTGAACCTTATGTCCTTCGCAGTTTGAAGCACCTGGATGCAGAGATATCGGTTCTGTTTCTTTGGCTGGTTGGTTGTGATAGTGAACTGGCCCGGTGGAATGTCATTGAGAGTTTTCCATTGCTCACTCATCTCTGAAATTATGAACTCGAGAAGAAGGCAAAATGGAAATAGGGGTGGGATGGGAGTAGGAGAAATAACTGTACGCTGTTGTATGTCTTGTGTTATTGGATTATGAGCTGTATATAGTTCATAGTGTTTCTTTTTTTTGGTCTAACTAATATTATGGCCATATCAGGATCCATGAAAATGCATTCATCTGTAATTTTAGTTGTAGCAAAGCTTGAAGCCTCCACTTCAGTTGTAAGAATTAACTAGTTGGGTACAATAAGCTGTATTGGTCCCTGTATGAATAGAATAAAATGTTATGTACTATATATATTCGCTTCCAAATCCCATTGAGCACATCTCACCTTGTACCCTTTTTTTTTTCTCTGTTGGTCCTGTTTTGGTAAATTTCATACGGAATTAGTAGAAATTTAGCAGTGATGCACACCAACTTTGGATGGTCTTGCAAGGGCCCCTTGAGTTTTTTCTTTAGTTTGAGATGGCTTGCCTCTGTGTTTGTTGATTCTTTTCGTTATATTCTTACAAGTAATGTTATAAACAACAATTTTTCACTTCTTAAGGTGGTAAGTTATTGAATTTTTACATGACCCCACTATTGACATTACCTTACTGTTTGTTATTCACAAATTATTAACTCAGCAATTGTGATTCATAAACTTATTGTATTCTTATATCCCCCTCCACCATAAAACGAATAAATACACTGGTCTATACTTTTGCAAGCTAGAAAATATTCACTATTACATTGGCTGAAGTCTTAAGTCTAAAGTGATAGAATAATAAAGCCTTGTCAGTACTCAGTAGTAACTTAGCTGGGTCCTACTTATTCAGTTTTTCAATCACAACTTCAGTCCAACAACCAATAAGAAAGACACATTTCATTCATAGTCAATCAAATCTACAAAATTGGATGAGAAAAAAAGAAAAGAGCTTCTTCATCCACAACATTACCCTCCTTTCCATGCACTTTTTAGATTAAGATGTCATTTTCTTGGATGGTGGATATTTTGTTGTATCTAATGAGTTATCATATTCAAAGGCTTCCCATGGGGATGAACGTTTGGTGACAAACTCAAATTAAACCCATCACCATGAGAGCCCTTCAAACCAGAGCCAAACTCACTATTTGCTGTTTTCATTGAATAAGTTGGTTCCATACCAATGATACCCAACCAAAAGAAAACTGAATCTCCAAATTAAGATTTGAGTCTAAAGAATAAAATCTGGGTCATAATATGGCATTATATAGAAAAACAAATCATAACATACAAGAAATTAGATGTAAAGGAAAAACTTAAACACATAAGATGAGTTTTATTGATTGAAACAAATCAACATAACTCAGTACACAATACAACAGCTAAAGTGTCAGCAGAAGAACACTAGTGTTTTACAAAGCAAATAAATCATTTCTGCCTCTCGGTTTGTTTTCGGGGCTGTTTCTCAGGGTCCACTCTGTCGTTGAGCTACAATCTGATGTTTCTTATCCTCACAACTGAATCTTCCATCTACTGGGTCGTCGGGGCTGAGCACTTGGCCAACTCGGCATGCCAACAGGTCCGTGAGGGTTCGGGTTATGGGCTACAGACCACGGTCTAGTTACACTCCAAAAAGTGGGTAGTTGAATTGGGATCAACCTAGCAAGTTTTATACAACTCCAATCTGATTAAGGAGGTAGAGCATATTAATTACATCATCAACATTGAACTTCAACTGGGGCTGAGAACTGCTTATGCTTTTGTTAAATGATGGCTCAAGCAAAAGCTTATTAATTTTGAATATTCCGATACAGGTGCAGCCAAAGCTTATTAATTTTGAATATTCTGATACATGCCTACAAGTAAGAAAATCCAATGAAAGACAGAATCGTAAAAGACCAAGGTTCTTTTTTATTATTAATTTTTATTTGAATAAAACTAGTAATCTATATTGTGAGTGCATAATCATAATGAAACCTGAACATTGAGGCCATATTCTCTCATGTCATCCAGAATTTTTCCAGTGCTCAAAATTGTTCCAGAAATATTTGTAAGGAAGCTAGGAGTCCCATCCTTGAGGCTGTACCATTGCCTTCAATACTTAGAATCATAATCTTGAGTGAGGCTCTCCTAAAAGGTCAATAAATTGTAAGCATCTAAAAACAGATTTGATGAACTCATAATTCTTGTAAATGAAGGCAACATACCATTTGAAAAGCTTTGTCCTCTGCAATGAAAAATTCACCATAAGGATCATTAATCACTCCTTCATAGACCCACCCAAATTTTTCTTTGATTTCTGTTTGAGCAAGAAATAGAATTAGATGGAATCATAAAATTATAATGAAGAAAACAATAGTCGAGAATGCTGAAATCTGCAAGTTCCCAAAGAAAAACACAAACAGATCTAAAATTCCTTAGTCATTGACTGCCTGAAACTAAAATCAACTTAATCAAAACACATAATCCAAATTAATTTCAGACTTAATATCTCAAAACTTTATGTTTGAACTTTTAATTTATGTAGCATGCACAAGCAAAAGGGCCATAGGACACTGCAGACACACACTAACATGGGCAGATCATGGGACACAACACTAACATTAATGTGTTTCTGTATGTGTGTTCTAACACCTGTTGATAATAATATTAACAAGGCACCTATGTGCGTGTTTGTGATCAATTAAGTTAATAAATTTGAGTCTATTATATTTTTACAAATAGAGTCTGTCAAAGGCATAATCATGGGATCACCTCATTGATGCTAAAATTTAAAGACAAATTTCAACAGAATCTTAAATTATACGTCAAGATATGCATTGCTTGCACATTGCATCATCTTTTAAAGCAATTACCTCAATGCATTATCACCAGCTGTGATAACAGTCAACATTCCCATTTTTTACCAAATATATTTGTCCCTTGTCAAAGTCAAAGAATATTTATTTTCATGTTACCAAGAAGAGCCTTTTTCATCACATTAGTTACATAAGATATTTTGTATTTTATGCACATTTAAATGTAGAAGAAGGGACAAGATTGGAATTTACGTATGATATATATCTGTGACAACACTTGATGCATCTTTTGTAAACTGTATTAAACAAGTTCTAAAGTCTAACTGCAGAGAGCAAAAGAGTAACTCGGATATAAGGTTTTACCTGGCTCTGTAAGAGGTTAAAAACTGCTGAACCTACAAAATTGTTAGCTAAAGATTTCTGTTTCACAGTAGATAATGATTGCATAGATCCATCATGGGCTGCAAGACATGGTGAAAACCTCTTCAGTGAACATCCTAGGAATGGTTGTGCAGATTTAAGGCAAAATCAAAAACCTGACATTGAAACCACAGTCCTTGTATGGCAAGTCTTCCAACTTGAAACTGGTGCCTAACCTGTACCGCCATGGCCTAGAAAGTCTGATAAGATATTTTGAAATGGAATTTAATGGAAAGTCGTTTGAGAATGGCATAAAAATGAAAATAAGACACTTAACAGAAATAATCATAGTCCAAATTACATGGAATTGCTTGAACTGATCAAGTAAATGTATGAGTATTTTCAACAAGGAGGGAACATTAACATGCAACATGATATGTAACTTAATCGTTGGTTACAACAGGTGCAAAATTAACAAAAGGGTTAAGGAAAAATAAATGCTATTTGACCTCTTACCCACAGTATTTTTATGTATAAGACAACTAAAGGAAAGTATATTGTTTGTACAGGATATAAAAGCATAACTATTTCCTCATGAACTTGTTTACTTTCTTCTCTACAAGGTGTTCCAATAATAAGTTGAATTTTCAAGGTGATACTATTTTGTAATTACAAAATATTTTTTTCAACATTAAATTTGTATAAATCAGTAACTCAAATTGAAATTAGTAAGAAGGCGTCACAGATCTGTGAAAAATTACTATTATATTCAAACTGAAATTGGAGGTAATCCTATTAATTTATTCACAAAAGATATGCAAGTGGGTGAGACATGAAATGGTTACAGAGCTATAGTCTTCAAAGCGATAGCAGACTTGTTCATAGTTTCAGATAATAAACCTTTTTTTTTTTGGTATAGAGATTCATTCTAATGTCTACAAAATCAGGACATCAAATGCCAGAACAGAATGATCATTTTTGGGCACAAAAACACAAAAATAAAATAAAATATAAGGAGAAAGTTGTTTCATCAACCGCTACAGCTATTACCCCAACAACGATGAAGTTGTGGCCCTGTCATCCCTCTAGATTCAAGTATTTGCAATAAATATAAAAAGGAACAAACAAATCAAAACCTTTGGTTTTTAGCTTAGTTTTTGGCCAGCAAGTCTTAAATGAGCAACTAACCTAATGGAGTATCGTTCCAGAATTTTTATAAAAAAGAAAACCTAATAAGTATGATAGACTTGAAAGGCTCAAACCAAAACATCCCAATGCAACTGTAACAGCAAATTTGGATTAATAGACATTTCCCTATTATCTACTTCAAACACCAGTAGATAACTGAGCAATGTATCTTGATTTGATATCCATCCAGAACCAAATAATCCAACTGTTTGGTAGGTAGTTGTAGAATTACATTGAAAAAAGGATGTTCTATAAACTTATGATCTTATCGAATCTTGTGTAGAAACTGGAAGTGCAATGAAAGATTTGATATCCATCAAACCTTGTGGCGACATTCTCTCATGCCATCCAGAACTTCTCCAGAGCTCAAAATTGTTCCAGAAATATTTGTAAGGAAGCTAGGAGTCCCATCCTTGAGGTTCTCCTATAAAAGGTTAATAAATTGTAAGCATCTAAAAACAGATTTGATGAACTCATAATTCTTGTAAATGAAGGCAACATGCCTTTTGAAAAGATTTGTTCTCTGCAATGAAAAATTCACCATAAGGATCATTAATCACTCATTCATAAACCCAACAAAAATTTTGTTCGAGCTCTGTTTGAGCAAGAAAAAGAATTAGATGGAATAGTAAAATTATAATGAAGAAATCAATAGTCAAGAATGCTTAAAGCTACAAGTTCCCAAATAAAATAAAAATAAAAATCTAAAATTCTCTATTCATTGAGACATCGACTGCCTGAAAATTAAAATCAACCAGATTAGAGACCTCACTAATTCATTCCTGAAGTGCTAATCAACTTATGGATCAACCTGGAAGGAAACATTATCCTCCTTTCCATGCACTCTTTAGATTAATATATCGTCTGTCAATTTTAACCATAGAGGAGAGGAGATCATCCATAGCAATAAGTTTATACCTGTCAAGGGAACAAACTAGCTAATACTTGAAATCCACATTTAATTCCCAGTATTTAAAAAAAGAAAGCATTTAAAATTTAATGGTGCGCACAAAGGACCTTGAACCTACAACTATTGGCATAGTCAAATCCATTTCAACCTCTTGGTTTATGAAAATAAGGATGGATAAGCATAAAAATCATGCCTACTGAAGTTTGAATAGAATTGGTGCTGACTTCTAACAGACTAATAGACCAAAATCCTATTACACATGTTATGCCAAAATTAAATGATATAGCCTCCACCAATGGAGTAATAAATAAGAACACACATTTTAAATCCATCAAGAGGTATGAGTAAATTAATTATCAGAGAAAGAAAGCAAGAGTGATGATGCAATGAACATGTAACTGCTTATTTTCATAATTTGTCTAAAACATTAAAGAGCTTTTTTAGTATACTGATATTCTGACTTTTGTTTTTGAAAAATTATAATTTTTTTTCAAAGATAATACTTCCACATTCACACATATTCGAAACCATGGCCTCTTTTCCACCTTGTAATTATGTGGAAAGAGGTTCCATTTGGTCTAGAAACCATTGGTTTCTCTTTTTAACAATACAATTTCGGCTCAAAGAATCCAGTAACACTAATTCAATTACAAGCTACAAGTAATTTCTTCAGTATGACTGATTTGATGTTGATCCTCATACGTCTATAAAATTTATGTGTCACTTGAGAAATAAAATATAGAAAAGACTTACATTATGTGCAACACATTTAGTGAACCAAGAGAAACTAGCTGCCAATATTTTACTTGTCCAGCGACTTATACCATTGAAAGACTTAGAATTTAGCAACAGATCAAATGACCAAATTCTTTCATCAATTCTAAATTCTATGAATGAGCATCCAAAGATGAAAATGAAACGATGCAACTAAAGAAAGAGACATACCTTGGGCTTCAAATTAGATTGGTTTCCAAGTTGGATCAAGATGTTCTCATTTTCTTGGATGGGGGATACAAATTGAAGTCAGAATCATCATTGTGGGGCATTGAGCATGAACCCAAATCAAACCCCTCACTAACGGTTGAGCCAAATGCCAATGCTGGCAGATCCAAGCCCTCACTAGATGGCAAAGAAATGTGGACCGTAGGAGGCTGATAATCTTGGCTTCCCATGGGATAGGCATGTGGCAGCAAACTCAAATCACACCCATCACCATGAAAGCCCTTCAAAGTAGAGTCAAACTCATTATTTGTTGTTTCAATTGAATTTGAATGAGAAGCATAAGAGGTGGGGAAGAGAGGTAGTAAACCCAAGTCAGAATCATCATTATTGGGCATTGAAGATGAACCCAAATTGAAGTCAGAATCATCATTTGTTGCACCTGATGAGATGTCATATCCAAGGGTTCCCATTGAATCACCAGGATTTAAACGTATGGGAGGAAGGGATGTTGCGTGTCACCAAGTCTCTGATGAGGACAACACATGCATTCCACATGGACCCCACACCTTTTTATGACAGAATTAAATGTTAACCAAACCATTATAATTATGGGTTTTGTACGCGAACGCGTTGTCCGCACTGCCTAAACATTCAATGTTAACCTCATTCACATCATATCGAAGGCTACCGAAACTCCCACGAGTTGGCACATAACAAAACCACAGATGATCACACCTCATATCCTCTTTCAATAATTTGCATTCGCAAAGTTTTACTATCCTTCCATTACATCTGATGTTGATTTGAAGGGTAAATTCGTCATCAATCAGTTCCTCCTTTCCAAAAACAACACAGAAAAAAAATGATGGTAAATCCGGACCAACCCTGAATGATATGGAATTTCCAACACTTTGATGGTTGAACCATTTTGGAATCTCAGATCCTGATACTATAACTTCATATTCACTTTGTGATCGTGGAATCTCATCATCCTGATAGTAAAATTCTCCAGACTGCTTGCAAGGAGAAAATTCAAGAAATTAAAACAAATCTAATAATGTATTTTTCAGAAAGTAAAAAAATTGTTTCAACAAGATAGGGAGAGAGAGAAACACCTGACTCAATAATCTATTTGATGATATTGGATCCAGCGACTGGCAGTTCATTATAACTGCGTGTCTTAGAGATTGTGGAAGCCTTGGAATTTCCCGGAGATATTTGCAATTTTTTATTTCAAGTCTATTTAATCTAGTAAACTTACTAATGCTTTCGGGAATGGTAATAATATTGATATCATTTAAATATAGATATTTCAATACAGGGAAGTAATCGGGCTTCATCAAAAAATCTAATTCAATTAGATTTCCAACCTCGCTCATATCTAGTAGTTCCAACCATGGAAACCCATATTCCTTAAAGGAAGTAAGGCTAGTGCATGATCTCCATATTTTACTAGAAATATATAATTCCTGAGGTAGTTGCAATTTATAGATGCTACCTGGAAGATCTATTAGACTTTTGCAACAATATCGGTTAATACCCCTAAGAATGTTGAATCTGCGTGACAACAAAGGAAAATCCTCAAGACTTTCACAAAACGAAATATTCAATGTCTGAAGAGATTTCAACATGAGGTTGCTTGGAAGATTTTGAAGTTTTTGGCAACCCTCAAGGTTCCATTCTCTAAGCTTAGCAAGGGATCCAATGGACTCATGAAACCCAACTAAATTTCTACAAAAAGAAAGGTCCAATTCCTCTAAGTTTGGGGCGCACAAGTTAGGAAATTTCGTAATGGATTCACTTCCTTGGAGATCTATACGTTTCAAATTGTTGAACTCAATATCCTGTAGAAGCAAAACAATTCAAAATTTATCTTCAGCAAACTTTAAATTAAAATTAAAAAAAAAAAAATCATAGTTCATAAACATTAATAACCATACCTGCTTGAAAAGCTTTTCCAATCTAATACGATTACGTGGCATCTTGAGTGTAACAAGTTTTTGAGGACAGAAAGTGGATGGCAAAGGAAAAGGATAATCAGACCAATCAAGCAACCTCAACCCGTTGGGGAGATATTTAAGTTCTTTACAAATGTGTACATTATCAACTATAAGAAATTTGAGATTTCTCATCCTTTTGAAAGCTTTAGCTTTGAATGTCACCCTTACTCGTTTAGGGGAGCGCAACATTATGCCTCGAATTTTATCTGACCCCTATTTGGATAAAGAATTAAGTGGAACATATAGAATTTGTCAAAAGTATAAAGATTTTGAAATTTTAAACAAATAAATGATAAACTTAAATTTTCTTCTAACATTAAAAAGAAAAAATTAATTGATTCTTCCTTGTAATAATAAAAAAAATAAATAAATAAATAAAAGGAAAGAGTGAAGAAATAGAAATTATACCGTATTTTCAGTTAGTACTTCAAGAGCATCCTCATAACACCAAAGCCTAGTACGTTTTCCAGGTACTTTTGGTGATTCTTGTCGGACAATTTCCCTGCCCATTTGTTGTAGTAAGTCATGCATTGATAGTTTGTCCCACCAATCAACAGTTATGAGACACTTGTCAACAAGTCTTGGAATACCAGAATCTGGGTATAAATTACAAGCATCTAATATATTTACCACATAATCTATGTTTAGTCCCTTGAAGAAACAAGCGATATCAAGGAAAATATCTTGTTCAATTTCGTCCAATTCTTCATAACTTATTCTGAGTATTTCTTGAATTTCCTTGTTCGGAATTTTTTTATACTTTTCCAATGCACTTTCCCATTGACGTAAACTTCTTCCACGCAAATTAGAACCTATTATTTGTAGAGCTAATGGAAGGCCACTGGCATAACATATAAACTGATTTGCAAGTTGTAAATAATCTCCTTTTGGTTCCTTTGTGTGGAAGGCATATAAACTAAAGAGTTGAAGAGCTTCTTGTCGATCCAAGTCCACAACCTTGTAGATTAAAGAATCTTTTCCAAAAGTGGTTAGCACGTGTTTGTCTCTTGTAGTTATAATAACTCTACTTCCGGAAGTAAGCCAATCACAATTTCCAAGCAAATTTTTAATTTGGTCCAATTTATCCACATCATCAAGAATTAAAAGAACCTTTATATGGCAAAGCCTTTCCTTTATCACATTGATTCCTTTGGATACATTGACCACCTTCAAATCTTCCTCGTCTAAGATCTCAAAAAGAAGTTTCTCTTGTAGTTGTATTATGCGATTAGGTGATCTTGAATTTTCTCTAACATTCATTAGGAAGCTACATCCTTCAAAACAATCTGCAATTTTATTATAAACAGCTTTTGCAATTGTAGTCTTTCCTATTCCCCCAAGGCCATAAATCCCTACCATACGAACACCATTTGACTTAGTATCTAAAAGAGATTCTACAGCCTCCACACGAGAATCTACTCCAGTTGGGTATTTAGTAACAAATAATGGTGTGCAATTTAATATAACACTTGATACCTTTCTGATAATTCCTTGGATAAATATATATTCAGGACAGCTGCCAATTCTAGTGCATAAAAAACATGTAATTAATGAGTTGGAGTAGCTGGAAATATAAATATAAAAATGAACTAAATTCAACATGCCTAGCTTTGTTACTTACAAGTGACATATTTTTAAATAAAGTAATAACTCTATGATTTGACATTATAATTAATATTAATTTTTTTTCCTGGTAAGTATTTAGTTTTAGGCTTTTAGCAAGTAGTTAAATGGAAACTCCACCTTAGGTGAGGAAATAATTTATTGAAAACCTAACAAAATATTTAAGAAAATTAAAGAAATTTTCTCAAATGATTAAGTTGATGAGCTTGGATTCAAATAGGACTTCCTAATGGTGTGTTTGGAAGTTTGGAAGGGGAGGAGAGTATAGGGTAAAGGGGGAGGGAAGGGGAATATACGAATGGTTATTCTTTCCTCTTGTTTGGATTTTTAAAAATTAAGTAGGGGAGAGGGGAATGAATATCCCTCTCTTTTGTTTGGATGTTGTAGGGGGAGGAGAGGGGAGCAACATGATCATATAAATTGACCATTATGGCTCTCATTTACTAATTTAAAAAAAAAAAAGTATAAATATAATATATATATATATATATATAAAAAAAAGTATAAATTGACATCATAAAGGGGTAAACATGACAATTTAAAACTTTTTAAAATAAGTGGAATCACTCCCCTCCTCTCCCCCTCCAAATGACCTCAATTTGGAAGAATTAAAAATGAGGGGTTTGGAGAGGTATCTTACTCCTTCTAATCCCCTCAAATCCTTCCTCCTCCAACTTAAAAAAATAAAAATAAAAAAGAAATAAATAAGGTTCATTAAACCTCTCCCCTCCCCTTCCCTTTACTCCCCCTCATTCCCCTCCATCCAATGATCCAAATATAGTATAAGTGTGGGTGAAACGTGAGGTGGAGAGATCAAAACTCATTTAATGTGTTTGTAATTTCCAATCAGGGAAAAAATATATTAAAAAAAATATATATGCAACACAAACTCTTAATATGCAACACAAACTGCCTTAGTAATAGAAGATATGATCATAAAAGAATATTTTAATTATTTGGCAATCATTAGTTTATAATCCGTAAAATCACACAATATTAGTCATTAGAGACATACCCATCCTCATAATGCCATCCAGACAAACTAGCCGCTTCATTTAGAGCTGCCTTCCACTTCTGCACTTTCTCTATGTTATTCTTGAATTTTTGTTCTTGTTTTGTAATTGCCACTCCGAAATTACCTTTTTGGTGACGTACTTCGGATGGATCCACTTTGTAAAAAACAGGTAGAACTAACTGTCCATTTTTCTTACACTCAAGAATCTCAACAAGTTCTTCCAAGCACCAAGTGGAAAATGCATAGTTTTTAGAGAATACGATAATTGAAATCCTTGATGATTTAATGGCTTTGAGAAGTTCTGCTGAAATTTCTTCTCCTCTTTGAATGCCATCATCAATGAAAGTGGTTAAAACCCTTGTCACGCAAAGCTTGATATAAAAACCCTGTAAAACCATTGCGGGTATCTTCACCTCGAAAACTCAAGAAGACATCCCACTGGTGAGTGGGAGATGAAAATGAGGTTCCTTGGAAAAGCCATCACGATCTAAAGAAGAAGATTGAGAAGATAAAAGATGTGATGAAATGGGAATTGAATTAAAAGAGATGAGTAAACCTCAACTGTTTTTTGACAAAGCGCAATTTGAATGGAATGCCCAAGTTGAATGAAGTCGAACGCCTTAAAAAAAGAGGCTTTAATTAAAGTGGAGAAATCACTCTTGCACGAAGTTTCCTTCGTGCAAACGATCCCACGCGTCTTCAGTTTAATTTCCAACAAGTTAAGTGCGAATGACAGAGCAATTTACTAACTCTTTTGACAACGCGCAATCTACTATTCATCATCTTTATTCCATCACTCTTCACTCAGAAAGTTGTAAAAGGTAGAAATCCCTCTTTCCACGAATTTGCGTAAAGGGAACAACGCCTTGAAAAAGAGCCTTTAATTTACCTTTGGAACAAACAGTCCCACGCGTCCTCAGTTTTCCAAGAAATTAACGTGGGAATGACAAAACAATGGGCTTAAAATATTCTTTCTTTTTTGACAACGCGCAATTAATTCATTGTCTTTATTCCATCACTCTTCACTCAGAAAGTTTAAAAGGTAGAAATCCCTGAATTTGCAAAGGGAACAACGCCTGAAAAAGAACCTTTAATTTAGCAATCCCACGCGTCCTCAGTTTTCCAAGAAATTAACTGGTCCACTAATATATCTACTATGGACCTGATTGGCTCACAATTTCTTTTGGAAAATAATCATGGCCACATTGATTGATGATTATGGGGCATCCATGATGAAAATAACAAATCGTATTCAATATTGCACCCATTATTTGGTATCTTTTCTGGACAAATTGCTCTGAAATCAATTTTTGCATGGACCTAATCATGCCACCCCTTGGCCCACCAATTGCTTCAAATTCAAGATTTGCTTGGCGCTAATCATGCTCTCCCCATGTAAATATATTTTTAATGTTTTTTGGCCAAACATGTCTTTATGTTTTGTCCATATTAATTTGAAATATGGACTGATTGCATATCGTTTTTACAAAAGATAACTTTCACGTTATAAAAAATGATTTTTTTAAAAATTTACATGAAACTCGTTTTTACAAAAGACAACTTTCATGTGTGTTTGTTTGCATCTCAGTAAAATAACGTCTTTATAAAAGACGATTTTCAAAAAACTTTATATAAAAGTTTTTTAAAAGTTAATAATTTAAAACGTTTTTATCAAATTTAAGTTATAATCTTGGATTCAAGATTAAAGAATTTTTTGTTTCTTCTTTTGTTGCCCCACAATATAATTTGATTTTATAGTCAATAAATAATTCTTTTCGTTCACCATAATTACAAATGTTATTGTGAGTCGCTTGCATCATCAATTCTTTGTAATTTAATATAATCATCATCTCCTTTAGTTGTTCACACAAACAATTTCTTGAAGCAGTACTCATATAAGAGTAATAATAGAACTTGTCAAGATACCTATCACGATATGTATAAAGAAAATACAAAATGTATAATTGTTTTGGTAAATGTAATATAAAACAACATGCTTTAGTTACTTGTTAACCGACATCCAAATGGAAAACTCTAACATATAACACTATATTAAAAAAAGAAAAAAGAAAAAAACAGCAATAGATATTCTTTATTTAATTGGGTATCCATGAAGAGAAAAGTCAAACTAAAATTGTAAACACAAAAAAAATACATGACATCTAAAATAAGTGAGAAAATAAAAGAATTGTGGTAAAAGTCGTGTAGTGTAGAACCTCAGTAACTAACAATGGGGAGGTCACTCAAATTTCAATGAAAGTGTACAAACAATGATCATATTAATACTCAGCTACCCCAAGATACAATATGTTGCTTATAAATTATAATAGAAGAAGTGTTTTCTTAAAAATAAATACCTAGTCGCATAAAACCATAATAAACTTAGAAATTGTAAATTACTAATAATATACTAATTGCAACCATTTAGCAAGAAATCATTTAAATAAAAATATTGCAAAATAGATTTTCAACACAAAAAAGCCTCTAAAGCCTTTTTGTCTAGGTGCCATATATGATACCATCACAGCAAGCCTTTTAAAACCCCATGAAGTGTAAAATAAAAACATTCGTGAGATGACACATACCCCACACATGTTGATTTCTCCTTCTTCAGACCTTTGCTATGGTGTCCTGCTCATACTCCTCATAAAGAATACTATCATAAATCATACTCATTCTCATTCTTTGGTGGTGGCCTGCTACAGACATGCTTTGTTCCCCTAAAAAACGCGGTCACAGCCCTTAATTTGTAGCGGGTAGAGAGTTGGGAAGAGAATTAGGGGCTAAGGGATATGCGATGTAAACTGAAACTAAAAAATTAATTAAAAAATATATAATGAGGTGTAAAATTGTGAGGATTTAAAAGTTTATGTGGCGCAATATTATTAAGTCAATCAAAAGTAAAAAAAACTTCGGTTTTTATATTATAATATAATTATGTACATGACGTTTTTTTCTTTTAAAAAAGTAAGCAAAGTGAATTAAAACTTAGCTTGGGTTCGTTCCAGCGTTTAAAACAACAATTTCAGTTGTTTTCAGGGAAAATTATTTATTTTCAGTTAATTAGTTGATATCTTGAAAAATATTTTCCGATATTTGGGTTATACTGAATATCAAATTCATAAAATGTTCTTAGTAGTAGTAGTAGTAGTTATGACTTACAATGGCAGTGGAGATGGGAGTAGTGGAGTTATTTTGACCTCATTTTCTGTTGATCATCAAAATATTTTAGCTTTACTAATAACTTTCTATTTACCAAACATTGAAAAACATTGAAGATTTTTAATAATATTCACTATTTATGTAATAAGAGAAAAAAATACCGAATAATTTTCTCCTTTTGATACTAATATACTCACAATGGTAGCCTTTTTTTTTCTTCCTAAATTTATAGATTTTTTTATCTATTTAAGCAGTCCCATTTTGTCACAGTTGTGTGGTGCTCCTCAAAAGAACTACCCTTTATGAGTTTGTGGGGGTCGAAGAATATAAAAGTTCTCATAGCCATGTGTGCATAGATTACAAGCAATGAGTTGTCCCTAGGGCAGTTAGCTATAAGTTATATATAAATGGTGTTGAGCCCAAGGGAACTCATTTTGGCATGGCCATCATCAACTAGCACATGGTTCATTAATAATCTTAATTTTTTGTTTTAGTGATGGAATATCTGAGTCCCCTTGGTATCTGGAAGTGACAGAGAGAAATACCTACTCTTAATTATAGTATGTGCTAGTGTCCAATAAAACTCACACATGAGCATGGCAACCCCATTTGCTAGTCTCATTAAGTCATTAGATCAACGTGGTAGCAGCTAGGCCACCCAAAGACTAAGCAAATTTTGCTTTGCAATTATAAACGAAAGGCGTATTGCCGTATTGGGAGCTTCAACTTTAAAATCTCAACCTTACACGTAAAGTACTTTACAAAGAGGAGTAGCACTGAAACAAAAAGCTAGCAAAGCGTTTCATTCATTCTTTAGAGACAAAAAAGTAATAAAAAGGACAATTAGCACTATTGAGATGAAGAGAAAGTGTAGCAGATCTGCAGATGCACTCGACAACTTTCCTCTGTGTGTGTGTGTGTTTTTTTTAAATAATGTTTGGGTCCTTGCTTTATTGAGGGACTAAATTATACCTCCCCCCCAACTTTTGTTAAGCGCATAGAAATTTAGTCCTGAGAGCATATGATGTTGGATTGATTTATGGGAGGATTATGCCTATTCCTGTTATACTAATTTATTTGTAATTGTTGGCAAAAGAACTTATTAAAATAGGAGATTGCAGTAATAAAGAGCGAAAAAGTAGTCTTCATTTGGGCAGCTGGGTTTTGGATCAGAATCAACAGTGTTTATATATTGGGTAAGGTGGTCACATTTACACTGAAAAGGGGGAATACAGTGATAGCCCAGGTACTTACCTTGGCTACTGCGTGACCTGGGCAAATCCCTTGTTCATCTCTATAAAGGCCTGGTTCTCTTTTCGATGAGTAATAAAGTATATTAAGAAATGCCAAAAAAAAGAGGGTGTAACCTTAGTAAACACGAAGTACACAAAGTATATTTTTCAAAGAAGATATTTTTTTTTATTACTTACCAAAGAAAAAGAAGTATACAAAGGGAAGCATGAGTTATATAAAATTGAGGGAATTAAAAAAAAAAAATTTGAGAAAAGATGTGTAAGAGCCAAATGAAGAATGGGACAAGAACCAATGAAACAAAACTTGAAAGAATAAACCTTGATTTTGCCTATTGATTGTTCCAAACATCAAACGCCCTCCTGATCCTCTCTAACCAAATCTACTACTTAAAGCATTAAAAAAGAAAAAAAAAAATACCTCCAGGAAAGGCATAAGGCCTGGTGTGTTGATCTTTTTATTAAAATAACAATTAATATGCCAAGATTATAGGAGCTGGATGGTCACCTAAGTATAAAGTTATTTATAATTCTTTTTTTCTTTTTTTTTTTTTTAATTTCTTGTATAATTGTTCAGGTATTCTCAAAATTTTCCTTTCCGTTTGTTCTATTGTAACCCATATTGGTTCAAAGTCCAAAACATCTCATTGTCCAGGGTACCAATGAGTTAAAGAGCACCATGCCTTGACAGGAGTGACTTAAATAGGGGGTATCTTAAAAAAAGGACATTAAATTGGATGCTTGAATATTGATGATTCGTTAAAGGTAAGGGGTAAAACCTCATCATTTTGATTGTTAATGGTTGGATCCAAGACTAATTTGTGCCATGTAAATTTTATTTTCTTGCCTTAACATAATTTAATCTATAGTTTTGGGTGGGTATATAATATTTGGGTCCTTTTTGAATGAAAGGAAAGAATCCCACAAACCTAGGGTATTTGGGTAAGTGCTAGGTTGCATAATTTCAAATCTTTGATGGTTTTTTTATTATTATTTACTTTTATGTTATATTTCATTTTGTGCCCATGTTTTGCCTTGCCTAGGGATGGCCCAATCACTAGGGTATTTGGGTAAGTGCTAGGTTGCATAATTTCAAATCTTTGAGGGTTTTTTATTATTATGTACTTTTATGTATATATTGCATATTTTGCCCATGTTTTGCCATGCCATTTTGCCTTGCCAAGGGATGACCCAATCACCTGGTGTTAAATGCATTGGCCATCTCATAAAAATTAAAGTGAGACTTTTGATGATAATTTTTTTTTTTTTTCTAAGACGTTGATAAGTTATATGTGGTATAAATTTCAGGATACTGGCTAATTCTAAGCCTTGTCCAAAGTGCAAGCGGCCGATTGAGAAAAACCAAGGCTGTATGTATATCACATGCACACCACCTTGTAAATTCGAGTTTTGCTGGTAAGTTTATACGCTTGTCCTAAATCATCCTTATTCTCTAGTTGTAATTTTGTTCATATATTCTCCAAAACACTATAACTCAAAAGTGTGGAAATTGCTTTGATTTATTATTTTTTGTGCACCATAGATGGTATTTTACGACTTATAGACATCGCTTGTATGCTGGAAACCTGGATTTTATTGCTTTGTTATTTTTCGGTTACGTTATCTACTGAATAAAAATGGAGGTGTTTAATTGTAAGGACCTTGGGCCACTAGAGTGCTTATATTCTTCTTTATGCATATGTTCTCCTCTCTCACTCTCTCAATTTGCATTTAACCTTACATTTTTGTTTTTCTTCTTTTTCTTCGTGCGTTACATATCATGCAGGCTTTGCCTTACATATACATGCAGGCTTTGCCTTGGTGCATGGTCAGACCATGGTGAGAGGACCGGTGGTTTTTGTTAAGGAATCCCATATAGGTTAGTTAGGAAAGTTGTGTTAGTAGTCCTATGTATAAATAGGACACCTCACAACACATTGTAATCATTCAAAAATATCAAAAAGAGAATATAATAAAGATGTAACCTATTGGGCTACATCTTGTGGACGTAAGCTCACATAGCCGAACCACTTGAAAAACCCTAGCCTCCATTCTCTTCTTCTCTTTCCCAAACTCTTTTATATTCCATTGTCATTAGATTTAAGTTTTCTACATGGTATCAGAGCCCTAAAGCTTTAACGAACAACTTCGATCTTTCCGCTTCCACATCTCATAAACCCATCAATCCTATCGCTTTCCACTATTCAAAATTTTTTATTCCATCCCTTTCACGCACAGCCACTAAAAGCTTCAGATCCATTGTCTTCCAACCCAGTTCAACCAACCACTAAAAAAAAGAGATCTTCCATCTTCATCAATCTACAAAACTGAGGAAAAATTGAGCAGATCCAAGCAAACACGCGCCCCAACATGCGGCAACTATCCTCGAAAACATTCACCGCGCTGCCAGAGCTACCAAGTTCCAGATCTACAGCATTCAGGCATTGATCAACAAAAAGGAAACCACAAATCGGTAGATCGGTGGCCGATCTACTCACCACCGCAAAAAACGACGAAATCGGAGTGCACACGTGCCTCCACGCGCCTCTCAAAGTTCCAGCGTTCCAATTCACATGCTCCCAATCTCACACGCGTGCCACGCGTCGGAATCAGTCTTGGTTGACCTGCGGTTCGACCTGTGTTTCTCTTGACCCGATCCGCGACCCTGTCTATTATTCGACCCGTTTATGATCCGCGGCGCCAACCACTGCTGATGTCAGCCTTAGGTCGCTACAGCTTACTCTGATGCATCAAAAAAAAAAAAAAAAAAAAAATAAAAAAAAAAAAAAAAAAAAAAAAAAAAAAAAAAAAAAAATCCATCCATTAATTTATTTATTTTTCTTTGTATGCCTTTTATTTTATTTGCAATATTAAAAAAAAAAAAAATTCAAATTTCGAATTCAAAATTAAAAAAAAAAAAAAAAAAAGAAGAGAAAACTGGCATTGACCAGTAAGAAAAAAAAAAAAAAGAGAACCATTTGTGGGATATATTTTGATTCTATTTTCATGAGCCGAGATCGAGTTAAGCCATCGAGCCACTGAGCTGAGATTTCGAGCCAAGACCATTTTAAGATCTGAGCCTCTGAGCCATTGAGCCGCGATTCGAGCCATTGAGCCATGATCCGACCAAGCCAAGCTGAGATCGAAGTTCCCAAGCCAAAATCCAAGCCACCGAACCTCTGAGCCGAGATCCGAGCCATCGAGCCAAGCCGAGTTGAGCCAAGATATTTGAGCTATTCTTTTGTAAACAAACTCAAAGGTTTCATTAAACATTACACCTTGAGTTTGAGGGGGAATGTTAAGGAATCCCACATAGGTTAATTAGGAAAGTTGTGTTAGTAGTCCTATGTATAAATAGGACACCTCACAACACATTGTAATCATCCAAAAATATCAAAAAGAGAATATAATAAAGATGTAACCTACTAGGATTCCTTAACAGTTTTTATGCATGTAATCGTTACGAAACGGCAAAGCAAGAAGGAGTGGTATACTAATATAGTCCCTCTTTTTTCCCTTTAATTTTTCTTTTGCATATATTTCCTCATGCCATTTGTATAATGTTTTGGCATTATCATTGAAGAGCGCATTTAATCAATGCTTTAAGAATTTTCTATACTTTTGCTTGCAGTATGATGAGGCTGAGAAACGAAGGGAGATGGCCAAGAACTCCCTAGAGAGGTACACTCATTATTATGAAAGATGGGCAACCAACCAATCGGTATGTACTAATGTGTCTTCTTAAAGTATATTGGCGATTCATATTATTGTGTTTGCGATTCTCAGTTTCTAAAATGACTAGTAGCCAGAATTTAGGAAATTTTATTCTCTAGGTAAATCCCAATGAAAGACAGAAGCCATAGCTGTAGTCCAAATGAAGAAGGCCACTTAGGGAGGGACTCTTGATTTCCAGATACTCTTCCATGGCACAGACAAACCAGTCCTTGGTAGCATAGCCTTATAATAAGACTTCACTTGAAAACCCTTTAGAGGACATCCCAATTGAGGAAAATAAAATGAATTACTTTTTCTTTGTATCACACTAAATGTTGGGTTCTTTTATTGCCAAGCTATTGCCAAACTTGCATTAGTGACGGGTTGTAACTAATCTGGTACATTGAAACACATGTACTGGAATGGAGTTTACAATCACGATTTAGAAAGGAAAAAAAGAAAGAAAAAGAAGACAAAAAAGCATTAGGTATGAACTTACATGTTTTAGAGCTGAAGCTTTCTTTTCTTTTATTTTTTTCCCTGTAAATTAAATAGGTACTGACTTTTCTTTCCTCCTTGCAGTCTAGGCAAAAAGCACTTGCAGACCTGCAGCAAATGCAAACTGTGCATGTAAGCGAAACTTCTTACCATCAGTTTGTTGGCTAGTAATGCTGGTATGGTTGATCTATTGGGATGTCAATTAAAACAGATGGCTTTAAGACTGCATTAAAAAAACATCTATCTTTGTACAAAGTTCTTTTTACTTTATATTTAACATGAAACCTTCCTAGAAGATAGTGTGTGCCTGCGCCTAACATCTGTGTGAAGATGTGACAGTAAGATGTTCTGATATCTATGCTTTGCCCCTCCTCTCTAAAGAAAAGAAAAGAAAAAGCTTTCTGGAATTTATTTTCCTCTATAAAAATCAATCAATTTTTAAAATACTCACATTCGGTTTTGATTTTGATTTGTTTACAATATTGAGCAAGTCCTGAACCTTGTGTATCTGCATGGTTGTGTGAGTCTGCACCTAACATCTGTGTGAAGATGTGATAGTAATATGTTCTGATGTCCATGGGTTGGCAACTAATCATTGTAGGCGAAAAAATCTTAGTCCTTCAGCTCCTCCAACACCCACCCCCCCCTTCCTCTCAAAAGAAAAAAAAAGTTTTTTAGAATTTCTTTTCCTCTATCAAATCAATTCTTAAAATACTCCCGCATCCAGTTTTGAAATTTTTTTCATGATTGATTCTGATTTGTTTACAATATTGAGCAAGTCCTGAACCTTGTGAAGCTTGCCATTTCTCTAGTATGGGATTGCGGGAGAGGGTGGGTTTGGGGTGTTGTAATATTTGTTCGCATTCTATAATTTTTTTAGCAGAACCTTTATTACTTGAGATGATCAATCTTTGATTTTGTTGCTTACGAAAAGTGTTGGGAGGGTTAACAAAAGTTTGCTTACAATATGTCTTTGTTTCTCTAAGTTGTCAAGAATGCTTATATCCATGTATTTTTGTAGCTTGAGAAGCTAAGCGACATACAATGCCAACCTGAGTCACAGCTAAAGTTCATAACGGATAAGCCTGGCTACAGGTAAAATCCATAAGTTTTGCATTGCATGACAGAAGTTATACTTCTTTTTCTCATCAAATATGCTGTGTTTGCAGATAGTTGAATGTAGGCGAGTTCTGAAATGGACATATGCTTATGGATATTACTTACCTGAGCCTGAACATGCCAAGAGACAGTTCTTTGAGTACTTGCAAGGTATGTCATTTCCTCCAGCTTGAAGCTGAGATTGTATCTCATCCTGCTTTGTTCCATTACAATCTATTTGTCATGCAGGTGAAGCCGAGTCTGGATTGGAGCAACTTCATCAATGTGCAGAGAAGGAGCTACAAGTTTACCTCAATGCAGAGGGCCCATCAAAGGATTTCAATGAGTTCCGTACAAAACTTGCTGGACTGACCAGGTGATATTCCACAGAAAATCTTACTAGGGCTTTTATCTGCATAATTTGGCGTGACCAAGAATTAACTTAGTTCTGAATTCTGTACAGATTGAGAGTATTGGAACTATTTCTTCTTATTTAATGTAAGAACTGATTAGGGTATTAATGGTGTTAGATAAGCTCTGGCACTTTTTCTATCATTCAAATCATCTTTGAAAATGTCACCTAGCCTTGGTGGTAAACCCACATCTGTGTTGTATTTTTGGGCCTAGTTTGTGAACTCATCTCTCATGCTAACACTAACTCGTTTACAAGGTAAGGACTGTTGGATATTAGATTAGGCCCATTAGTTATGTTAGGATGTTAGGCCCATTCTTAATGGCCCATTCCTTATATTTTCTGTATATGTATAGAGCTCCTCTAAATGGAAATATAGTGTGATTCTGCTAAGATATTTCTGAAAAACTATATGGTATCAGAGCCTGGTTTCCTTTTCTGTTCACCGTAACTTTTTTCTTTTCTGTCTTGTTTCCAGTAAACCTGAACTGATAACCCACAAACCCAAACACAAAGACAAACCCACCTTCATCTTGGACTCACCGTACCAGCCTTTGGGCTGGCCTGAGTACTCGGGCTGAGCAGCCCCTGTTGGCGCCGGCTCCGTGACAGCGCAACTGAGGCGCGATTCAAGCCGCTGTTTGTGCTGCCGTCCCATTGATTTTTGTTTCCTAATTTTTTGCACGCGACCTTGGTTCAAGCACGCGACCTCGGGATCTCCTCAACCCATTTGGGCCGCCGCCTCAACCACCTCTCAAGTTGTGCCGCTGCTACTCATCGCTCCACCGCTGCTGACTTTGCTGCTCTGAACTTTTTTTTCCGACCTTCAGCTGTTGGGTTTCTCTGATTTTCGACCTCCAACTACTGGTTCTCTCTGATTCATACCTTTTTTATTTTTGTTACTCAATATTGTTGCTGCTGATATGTGCTAGAATGTTTTTGCTGCCTTCATGAGTTCTACAATTTTTGTGATGTGCTAGTGCTTTCATTGCTGCCTTAGTGAGTTATTGTTATTGGTTGAATGGTCTTCGTTCTCCGTGTATCGTTTGTTCTTCGTGATCATTTGGGATTATCGTTATATTCAGTCACATTCTCTCTTGTTGGGTCAGCCGTGTTGCTGACTGTTGTGATGTGCTAAGTGATTTTTGTTTGCGTTGTTCTTGATTGTTTTGGGGCTACCGGTGTTTCGGTAGCATTTTGTTTGGTCTTCAGCCTTAATTCTTCCTTCACTTTGGGTCTCTCTTTCTCACTATGGGCGACTCAAGGCGGCCTATTTGTCATCATTGTGGTGTAGTTGGACACCTTAAAGCACGATGCTTCAAACTTCATCCTGAGTTGCGGCAAACTGTTCATAAGAATCGTCCTCCTAACTTTAGTTCTACTCCGCACTGCAGCCCTTGCCGAGACTACTGGGAACTCTGCTGCCCTTTCTGACTTCAGTAGACTTCAAGCTCAGATTGGCCAGCTTCAGGATCAACTTGGCTCTCTTGTTGCTCGGGCTCATGATACACCTATAGCTCCCACTGCCACCATTGCTACAGTTACTCCTACTGCTTGTCATGTTACATCTGAAGCACCTACTTGGGTTCTAGATTCTGGAGCCAATGATCATATGACTGGTGAATCGTCTTTATTCTCATCACCCCTTATTCCTATTACACAATCTGTTTGTCTTGCAGATAACTCTACTTCCCACATTAGTCATAAGGGTGATGTGTTTTTGTCATCAGATATTTTGTTGTCATCTGTTCTTCATGTTCCCAATTTTGCCTTTAATCTTTTATCTGTTAGCCGTCTTGCTAAGAGTCTCAATTGTGCTGTTATATTCCTACCATATCATTGCTTGCTACAGGACCTGAATTCGAAGAAGATTTTTGGCAGGGGATATGAGCGCGATGGGTTATATTATTTTGGGGAGCCTCCACCTACATCCGGCCTTCAGGCTTCAATTTTGCCTCATTCTAATTCTAATGTGTTTTCTTTAAAAACTTTGACCCTGTGGCATGCTCGTTTAGGACATGTCAATTTTCAGTATTTGTGTCTGTTATTTCCTTCTTTAATAAAAACTTGTAAGGATCATAAATTTCAATGCGTGGTTTGTGAGCTTTCTAAACACACTCGTACTAGTTATATTCCTCGCATGCATCGTACTTCCAGTATTTTTGATCTTATTCATTCTGATGTATGGGGACCTTCTCCAGTTATGGCTTTTTCCGGACATCGTTACTATGTAACGTTTATTGATGATCATTCTAGATGTACGTGGGTTTATTTGCTTAAAAAGAAATCTGATGTGCTCCCACTATTTACTCAATTTTTACAAATGATCAAAACTCAATTTAACACTGTTGTTCGAGCTATTCGTTCTGACAATGGTGGTGAATATATCTCTGATGGTTTTTGTTCCCAACTTAATCAGAAGGGTATCTTGCAACAACTTTCTTGTCCTTACACTCCAGAACAGAATGGTGTGGCGGAACGAAAAAACCGTCATATCATGTCTATTGTTCGATGTCTTCTTTCTGGCATGCATGTAACCAAGTCGTATTGGCATATGGCTGTTCTCACTGCAGTTTATCTAATAAACCGCACTCCTAGTCGAGTTTTGCATAGTATGGCTCCTCTTCAAATTCTTAAGCTTGATTGTATTTTATTTTCGATTTTGCCTCGCGTGTTTGGATGTACTTGTTTTGTCCAAAATCGTAGTCCTCATCGTACTAAATTGGATAATAAATCTGTTAAATGCATCTTTTTAGGATACTCAGCTATGTCCAAAGCCTATAGATGCTATGACCCTGTATCTAGACACTTATATCATTCCCTTGATGTGACTTTTTTTGAGGACGTTCCTTTCTATAGCACTCATTCTACTTTGCAGGTATCTGATCTTTCTCCTTCCATAGAAATTACCTCTCCTCTTGCTCGTCCTGTCCCTATTTTTGATTCCATGGTTCCCGAGTCCTCTTCTCCACCCGTTCAGAGGTCTTCTCCTCCCCTACAGGTTTACACTCGTCGCCCTCGCACTCAGTCTCCCCTGCCAGACTCATCTTTGGACCCAGGTTTAGGTATGTCTCCTACTCCTCTAGTTTCTACACCACCTCCACCCACCTCACGTTATCCTTCTCGTGTTCGCCAAGCTCCTTCTCGGTTTGGTTGGCTTAGCAGTACTAATCACCCTATTTCCCAGTATATCTCTTATTTTGGCCTTTCAGATTCTTATCTGGCATTTATTGGGAAGCTTGAATTTGTCTCTATTCCTCGGTCTGTGTCTGCGGCTCTTCAGGATCCCAAATGGGTTACCGCCATGCAAGCAGAAATGAATGCCTTACAGGCTAATCAGACATGGGAGCTTGTCCCTTTACCCGCTGGTGAGAAAACAGTGGGATGTAAGTGGGTCTTTACGGTAAAGTATATGGCTGATAGTTCTGTTGATCGGTATAAGGCTCGTCTAGTTGCAAAGGGCTTTACCCAGGTTCCTGGCAAAGATTTTGGTGCTACCTTTGCTCCTGTTGCTAAGTTGACTTCTGTTCGTCTCCTTGTATCTTTGGCAGCCTCTCATTCATGGCCTCTTCACCAACTGGACATCAAGAATGCTTTTCTCCATGGTGATTTACTTGAGACTATCTATATGGATACTCCTCCAGGATTTCGAGCTGAGGGGGAGTATGCTGGGAAGGTGTGTCGCCTTCGTAAGTCACTTTATGGGCTGAAACAATCGTCCTAGGGCTTGGTTTAGCCGCTTTAGTGAAGTCATATTGTCTATGGAGTTTGTCCGTTGCCATTCTGATCACACTTGTTTCATCCGCCGACGCCTTGATGGTTGCTGTATCATCCTCTTGGTATATGTGGATGACATTATTCTCACTGGGGATGATGCCCCAGGTATTTCTCAGGTAAAACAAGATCTTGGTAAAGTTTTTGATGTAAAAGATTTGGGCTCTCTCAGATATTTTCTTGGCATTGAAGTTGCTCGTTCTCGTAATGGGATCTCCCTCTCTCAGCGAAAGTACACTTTAGATCTCCTTCAAGATACTGGTATGTTAGGATGCCGACCTGCTTCTACTCCTATGGATCCAAATCTGAAGCTTTCTACTGAATCTGGTGACTTACTTCTCAATCCATCTATGTACCAACGTTTGGTTGGCCGTTTGATTTATTTGACAAACACTAGACCAGATTTAACCTTTGTAGTGAGTGTTGTCAGTCAATTTATGCATGCTCCTCGCACAGCTCACTTGGATGCAGTTTATCATATATTGAGATATCTTAAGACTAGTCCTGGCCTTGGTTTATTCTACTCTGCTAGTCACCAATCAGGACTATCATGCTTTACAGATGCTGATTATGCTGGATCTCAAACCGATAGGCGTTCTATTACTGGACTCAGTACTTTCTATGGTAATCATCTTATCTCTTGGAAAAGTAAGAAGCAAGCAGTTGTCTCTAGATCTTCCGCTGAAGTTGAATATCGTGCTATGGCTCAAGGCACATGTGAAATTTTGTGGCTTCCGTCTATTCTTAATGAGTTAGGCTTTACAGAAAAAGATTCATCTCAATTGTTTTGTGATAACAAGTCTGCTATTTTGCTCGCATCAGATTCTGTTCTCCATGAGCGGTCCAAACATATAGAAGTGGATATACACTTTATTCGGGAAAAGATTCGTTCTGGTATTATCGTTCCATCTTTTGTACCTTCATCAGACCAGACTGCTGACGTACTCACTAAACCTGTGGGACCTTCTCTACTCCAGTCATCTATTGTCAAGTTGGGCTTGATTGACATCTTTGCTCCAGCTTGAGGGGGAGTGTTGGATATTAGATTAGGCCCATTAGTTATGTTAGGATGTTAGGCCCATTCTTAATGGCCCATTCCTTATATTTTCTGTATATGTATAGAGCTCCTCTAAATGGAAATATAGTGTGATTCTGCTAAGATATTTCTGAAAAACTATAAGGACCAAGACAGTCAAAAATTCATCAGTGTGCTTGAGATGCTTAGGTCCCAACCTTCTACAAAACATTAGAAGTGGTTAATTCATTGGAGGCTGCTTTTCATTTTTCACCTACTCTTTCTTCTTGCTTAAGACAGACTTGAAATATTGGAGCTTTTCCCATTACTCATTGTCTTGTATTTCAATGGAAACAGTGTGACTCGAAACTGCTTTGAGAATTTAGTCCAAGCTTTAGAGAATGGACTATCAGATGTGGACTCTCATGGTGCCTGCAGCAGGACAGTAAGCTCAAAAAGCTTGGAGGTGGGAGCAGTAAGGGGAGAGGCGGGAGGGCCAAGGGTATGACATCCAGATCCAGTAGCTCCAGTAGAAATATTGCTGACTCAAGCCACTGGTCCTATTATCATTGCACATATGTGAATGTCAAGTCGGTCATCATCTGCCATATGTGCCAGGAACACCCGTGAACCTTATGTCCTTCGCAGTTTGAAGCACCTGGATGCAGAGATATCGGTTCTGTTTCTTTGGCTGGTTGGTTATGATAGTGAACTGGCCCGGTGGAATGTCATTGAGAGTTTTCCATTGCTCACTCATCTCCGAAATTATGAA
>OU015770.1:35106589-35125635 GCA_907173295.1 Fagus sylvatica
ACCGCAAAAAACGACGAAATCGGAGTGCACACGTGCCTCCACGCGCCTCTCAAAGTTCCAGCGTTCCAATTCACATGCTCCCAATCTCACACGCGTGCCACGCGTCGGAATCAGTCTTGGTTGACCTGCGGTTCGACCTGTGTTTCTCTTGACCCGATCCGCGACCCTGTCTATTATTCGACCCGTTTATGATCCGCGGCGCCAACCACTGCTGATGTCGGCCCTAGGTTGCTACAGCTTACTCCTGATGTCAGCAGATCGGAAAAAAAAAAAAAAAAAAAAAAAAAAAAAAAAAAAAAAAAAAAAAAAAAAAAAAAAAAAAATCCATCATTTTATTTTTCCTTTGTATGCCTTTTATTTTATTTGCAATATTAAAAAAAAAAAAATTTCAATTTCGAATTTCAAAATTCAAAAATTCAAAAAAAAAAAAAAAGAAGAGAAAACTGGCATTGACCAGTAAAAAAAAAAAAAAAAAAAAAAAGAGAACCATTTGTGGGATATATTTTGATTCTATTTTCATGAGCCGAGATCGAGTTAAGCCATCGAGCCACTGAGCTGAGATTTCGAGCCAAGACCATTTTAAGATCTGAGCCTCTGACCCATTGAGCCGCGATTCGAGCCATTGAGCCATGATCCGACCAAGCCAAGCTGAGATCGAAGTCCCAAGCCAAAATCCAAGCCACCGAACCTCTGAGCCGAGATCCGAGCCATCGAGCCAAGCCGAGTTGAGCCAAGATATTTGAGCTATTCTTTTGTAAACAAACTCAAAGGTTTCATTCAAATTACACCTTGAGTTTGAGGGGGAATGTTAAGGAATCCCACATAGGTTAATTAGGAAAGTTGTGTTAGTAGTCCTATGTATAAATAGGACACCTCACAACACATTGTAATCATCCAAAAATATCAAAAAGAGAATATAATAAAGATGTAACCTACTAGGATTCCTTAACAGTTTTTATGCATGTAATCGTTACGAAACGGCAAAGCAAGAAGGAGTGGTATACTAATATAGTCCCTCTTTTTTCCCTTTAATTTTTCTTTTGCATATATTTCCTCATGCCATTTGTATAATGTTTTGGCATTATCATTGAAGAGCGCATTTAATCAATGCTTTAAGAATTTTCTATACTTTTGCTTGCAGTATGATGAGGCTGAGAAACGAAGGGAGATGGCCAAGAACTCCCTAGAGAGGTACACTCATTATTATGAAAGATGGGCAACCAACCAATCGGTATGTACTAATGTGTCTTCTTAAAGTATATTGGCGATTCATATTATTGTGTTTGCGATTCTCAGTTTCTAAAATGACTAGTAGCCAGAATTTAGGAAATTTTATTCTCTAGGTAAATCCAATGAAAGACAGAAGCCATAGCTGTAGTCCAAATGAAGAAGGCCACTTAGGGAGGGACTTTTGATTTCCAGATACTCTTCCATGGCACAGACAAACCAGTCCTTGGTAGCATAGCCTTATAATAAGACTTCACTTGAAAACCCTTTAGAGGACATCCCAATTGAGGAAAATAAAATGAATTACTTTTTCTTTGTATCACACTAAATGTTGGGTTCTTTTATTGCCAAACTTGCATTAGTGACGGGTTGTAACTAATCTGGTACATTGAAACACATGTACTGGAATGGAGTTTACAATCACGACTTAGAAAGTAAAAAAAGAAAGAAAAAGAAGACAAAAAAGCATTAGGTATGAACTTACATGTTTTAGAGCTGAAGCTTTCTTTTCTTTTATTTTTTTCCCTGTAAATTAAATAGGTACTGACTTTTCTTTCCTCCTTGCAGTCTAGGCAAAAAGCACTTGCAGACCTGCAGCAAATGCAAACTGTGCATGTAAGCGAAACTTCTTACCATCAGTTTGTTGGCTAGTAATGCTGGTATGGTTGATCTATTGGGATGTCAATTAAAACAGATGGCTTTAAGACTGCATTAAAAAAACATCTATCTTTGTACAAAGTTCTTTTTACTTTATATTTAACATGAAACCTTCCTAGAAGATAGTGTGTGCCTGCGCCTAACATCTGTGTGAAGATGTGACAGTAAGATGTTCTGATATCTATGCTTTGCCCCTCCTCTCTAAAGAAAAGAAAAGAAAAAGCTTTCTGGAATTTATTTTCCTCTATAAAAATCAATCAATTTTTAAAATACTCACATTCGGTTTTGATTTTGATTTGTTTACAATATTGAGCAAGTCCTGAACCTTGTGTATCTGCATGGTTGTGTGAGTCTGCACCTAACATCTGTGTGAAGATGTGATAGTAATATGTTCTGATGTCCATGGGTTGGCAACTAATCATTGTAGGCGAAAAAATCTTAGTCCTTCAGCTCCTCCAACACCCACCCTTCCTCTCAAAAGAAAAAAAAAGTTTTTTAGAATTTCTTTTCCTCTATCAAATCAATTCTTAAAATACTCCCGCATCCAGTTTTGAAATTTTTTTCATGATTGATTCTGATTTGTTTACAATATTGAGCAAGTCCTGAACCTTGTGAAGCTTGCCATTTCTCTAGTATGGGATTGCGGGAGAGGGTGGGTTTGGGGTGTTGTAATATTTGTTCGCATTCTATAATTTTTTTAGCAGAACCTTTATTACTTGAGATGATCAATCTTTGATTTTGTTGCTTACGAAAAGTGTTGGGAGGGTTAACAAAAGTTTGCTTACAATATGTCTTTGTTTCTCTAAGTTGTCAAGAATGCTTATATCCATGTATTTTTGTAGCTTGAGAAGCTAAGCGACGTACAATGCCAACCTGAGTCACAGCTAAAGTTCATAACGGATGCCTGGCTACAGGTAAAATCCATAAGTTTTGCATTGCATGACAGAAGTTATACTTCTTTTTCTCATCAAATATGCTGTGTTTGCAGATAGTTGAATGTAGGCGAGTTCTGAAATGGACATATGCTTATGGATATTACTTACCTGAGCCTGAACATGCCAAGAGACAGTTCTTTGAGTACTTGCAAGGTATGTCATTTCCTCCAGCTTGAAGCTGAGATTGTATCTCATCCTGCTTTGTTCCATTACAATCTATTTGTCATGCAGGTGAAGCCGAGTCTGGATTGGAGCAACTTCATCAATGTGCAGAGAAGGAGCTACAAGTTTACCTCAATGCAGAGGGCCCATCAAAGGATTTCAATGAGTTCCGTACAAAACTTGCTGGACTGACCAGGTGATATTCCACAGAAAATCTTACTAGGGCTTTTATCTGCATAATTTGGCGTGACCAAGAATTAACTTAGTTCTGAATTCTGTACAGATTGAGAGTATTGGAACTATTTCTTCTTATTTAATGTAAGAACTGATTAGGGTATTAATGGTGTTAGATAAGCTCTGGCACTTTTTCTATCATTCAAATCATCTTTGAAAATGTCACCTAGCCTTGGTGGTAAACCCACATCTGTGTTGTATTTTTGGGCCTAGTTTGTGAACTCATCTCTCATGCTAACACTAACTCGTTTACAAGGTAAGGACTGTTGGATATTAGATTAGGCCCATTAGTTATGTTAGGATGTTAGGCCCATTCTTAATGGCCCATTCCTTATATTTTCTGTATATGTATAGAGCTCCTCTAAATGGAAATATAGTGTGATTCTGCTAAGATATTTCTGAAAAACTATATGGTATCAGAGCCTGGTTTCCTTTTCTGTTCACCGTAACTTTTTTCTTTTCTGTCTTGTTTCCAGTAAACCTGAACTGATAACCCACAAACCCAAACACAAAGACAAACCCACCTTCATCTTGGACTCACCGTACCAGCCTTTGGGCTGGCCTGAGTACTCGGGCTGAGCAGCCCCTGTTGGCGCCGGCTCCGTGACAGCGCAACTGAGGCGCGATTCAAGCCGCTGTTTGTGCTGCCGTCCCATTGATTTTTGTTTCCTAATTTTTTGCACGCGACCTTGGTTCAAGCACGCGACCTCGGGATCTCCTCAACCCATTTGGGCCGCCGCCTCAACCACCTCTCAAGTTGTGCCGCTGCTACTCATCGCTCCACCGCTGCTGACTTTGCTGCACTGAACTTTTTTTTCCGACCTTCAGCTGTTGGGTTTCTCTGATTTTCGACCTCCAACTACTGGTTCTCTCTGATTCATACCTTTTTTATTTTTGTTACTCAATATTGTTGCTGCTGATATGTGCTAGAATGTTTTTGCTGCCTTCATGAGTTCTACAATTTTTGTGATGTGCTAGTGCTTTCATTGCTGCCTTAGTGAGTTATTGTTATTGGTTGAATGGTCTTCGTTCTCCGTGTATCGTTTGTTCTTCGTGATCATTTGGGATTATCGTTATATTCAGTCACATTCTCTCTTGTTGGGTCAGCCGTGTTGCTGACTGTTGTGATGTGCTAAGTGATTTTTGTTTGCGTTGTTCTTGATTGTTTTGGGGCTACCGGTGTTTCGGTAGCATTTTGTTTGGTCTTCAGCCTTAATTCTTCCTTCACTTTGGGTCTCTCTTTCTCACTATGGGCGACTCAAGGCGGCCTATTTGTCATCATTGTGGTGTAGTTGGACACCTTAAAGCACGATGCTTCAAACTTCATCCTGAGTTGCGGCAAACTGTTCATAAGAATCGTCCTCCTAACTTTAGTTCTACTCGCACTGCAGCCCTTGCCGAGACTACTGGGAACTCTGCTGCCCTTTCTGACTTCAGTAGACTTCAAGCTCAGATTGGCCAGCTTCAGGATCAACTTGGCTCTCTTGTTGCTCGGGCTCATGATACACCTATAGCTCCCACTGCCACCATTGCTACAGTTACTCCTACTGCTTGTCATGTTACATCTGAAGCACCTACTTGGGTTCTAGATTCTGGAGCCAATGATCATATGACTGGTGAATCGTCTTTATTCTCATCACCCCTTATTCCTATTACACAATCTGTTTGTCTTGCAGATAACTCTACTTCCCACATTAGTCATAAGGGTGATGTGTTTTTGTCATCAGATATTTTGTTGTCATCTGTTCTTCATGTTCCCAATTTTGCCTTTAATCTTTTATCTGTTAGCCGTCTTGCTAAGAGTCTCAATTGTGCTGTTATATTCCTACCATATCATTGCTTGCTACAGGACCTGAATTCGAAGAAGATTTTTGGCAGGGGATATGAGCGCGATGGGTTATATTATTTTGGGGAGCCTCCACCTACATCCGGCCTTCAGGCTTCAATTTTGCCTCATTCTAATTCTAATGTGTTTTCTTTAAAAACTTTGACCCTGTGGCATGCTCGTTTAGGACATGTCAATTTTCAGTATTTGTGTCTGTTATTTCCTTCTTTAATAAAAACTTGTAAGGATCATAAATTTCAATGCGTGGTTTGTGAGCTTTCTAAACACACTCGTACTAGTTATATTCCTCGCATGCATCGTACTTCCAGTATTTTTGATCTTATTCATTCTGATGTATGGGGACCTTCTCCAGTTATGGCTTTTTCCGGACATCGTTACTATGTAACGTTTATTGATAATCATTCTAGATGTACGTGGGTTTATTTGCTTAAAAAGAAATCTGATGTGCTCCCACTATTTACTCAATTTTTACAAATGATCAAAACTCAATTTAACACTGTTGTTCGAGCTATTCGTTTTGACAATGGTGGTGAATATATCTCTGATGGTTTTTGTTCCCAACTTAATCAGAAGGGTATCTTGCAACAACTTTCTTGTCCTTACACTCTAGAACAGAATGGTGTGGCGGAACGAAAAAACCGTCATATCATGTCTATTGTTCGATGTCTTCTTTCTGGCATGCATGTAACCAAGTCGTATTGGCATATGGCTGTTCTCACTGCAGTTTATCTAATAAACCGCACTCCTAGTCGAGTTTTGCATAGTATGGCTCCTCTTCAAATTCTTAAGCTTGATTGTATTTTATTTTCGATTTTGCCTCGCGTGTTTGGATGTACTTGTTTTGTCCAAAATCGTAGTCCTCATCGTACTAAATTGGATAATAAATCTGTTAAATGCATCTTTTTAGGATACTCAGCTATGTCCAAAGCCTATAGATGCTATGACCCTGTATCTAGACACTTATATCATTCCCTTGATGTGACTTTTTTTGAGGACGTTCCTTTCTATAGCACTCATTCTACTTTGCAGGTATCCTGATCTTTCTCCTTCCATAGAAATTACCTCTCCTCTTGCTCGTCCTGTCCCTATTTTTGATTCCATGGTTCCCGAGTCCTCTTCTCCACCCGTTCAGAGGTCTTCTCCTCCCCTACAGGTTTACACTCGTCGCCCTCGCACTCAGTCTCCCCTGCCAGACTCATCTTTGGACCCAGGTTTAGGTATGTCTCCTACTCCTCTAGTTTCTACACCACCTCCACCCACCTCACGTTATCCTTCTCGTGTTCGCCAAGCTCCTTCTCGGTTTGGTTGGCTTAGCAGTACTAATCACCCTATTTCCCAGTATATCTCTTATTTTGGCCTTTCAGATTCTTATCTGGCATTTATTGGGAAGCTTGAATTTGTCTCTATTCCTCGGTCTGTGTCTGCGGCTCTTCAGGATCCCAAATGGGTTACCGCCATGCAAGCAGAAATGAATGCCTTACAGGCTAATCAGACATGGGAGCTTGTCCCTTTACCCGCTGGTGAGAAAACAGTGGGATGTAAGTGGGTCTTTACGGTAAAGTATATGGCTGATAGTTCTGTTGATCGGTATAAGGCTCGTCTAGTTGCAAAGGGCTTTACCCAGGTTCCTGGCAAAGATTTTGGTGCTACCTTTGCTCCTGTTGCTAAGTTGACTTCTGTTCGTCTCCTTGTATCTTTGGCAGCCTCTCATTCATGGCCTCTTCACCAACTGGACATCAAGAATGCTTTTCTCCATGGTGATTTACTTGAGACTATCTATATGGATACTCCTCCAGGATTTCGAGCTGAGGGGGAGTATGCTGGGAAGGTGTGTCGCCTTCGTAAGTCACTTTATGGGCTGAAACAATCGCCTAGGGCTTGGTTTAGCCGCTTTAGTGAAGTCATATTGTCTATGGAGTTTGTCCGTTGCCATTCTGATCACACTTGTTTCATCCGCCGACGCCTTGATGGTTGCTGTATCATCCTCTTGGTATATGTGGATGACATTATTCTCACTGGGGATGATGCCCCAGGTATTTCTTAGGTAAAACAAGATCTTGGTAAAGTTTTTGATGTAAAAGATTTGGGCTCTCTCAGATATTTTCTTGGCATTGAAGTTGCTCGTTCTCGTAATGGGATCTCCCTCTCTCAGCGAAAGTACACTTTAGATCTCCTTCAAGATACTGGTATGTTAGGATGCCGACCTGCTTCTACTCCTATGGATCCAAATCTGAAGCTTTCTACTGAATCTGGTGACTTACTTCTCAATCCATCTATGTACCAACGTTTGGTTGGCCGTTTGATTTATTTGACAAACACTAGACCAGATTTAACCTTTGTAGTGAGTGTTGTCAGTCAATTTATGCATGCTCCTCGCACAGCTCACTTGGATGCAGTTTATCATATATTGAGATATCTTAAGACTAGTCCTGGCCTTGGTTTATTCTACTCTGCTAGTCACCAATCAGGACTATCATGCTTTACAGATGCTGATTATGCTGGATCTCAAACCGATAGGCGTTCTATTACTGGACTCAGTACTTTCTATGGTAATCATCTTATCTCTTGGAAAAGTAAGAAGCAAGCAGTTGTCTCTAGATCTTCCGCTGAAGTTGAATATCGTGCTATGGCTCAAGGCACATGTGAAATTTTGTGGCTTCGTCTATTCTTAATGAGTTAGGCTTTACAGAAAAAGATTCATCTCAATTGTTTTGTGATAACAAGTCTGCTATTATGCTCGCATCAGATTCTGTTCTCCATGAGCGGTCCAAACATATAGAAGTGGATATACACTTTATTCGGGAAAAGATTCGTTCTGGTATTATCGTTCCATCTTTTGTACCTTCATCAGACCAGACTGCTGACGTACTCACTAAACCTGTGGGACCTTCTCTACTCCAGTCATCTATTGTCAAGTTGGGCTTGATTGACATCTTTGCTCCAGCTTGAGGGGGAGTGTTGGATATTAGATTAGGCCCATTAGTTATGTTAGGATGTTAGGCCCATTCTTAATGGCCCATTCCTTATATTTTCTGTATATGTATAGAGCTCCTCTAAATGGAAATATAGTGTGATTCTGCTAAGATATTTCTGAAAAACTATAAGGACCAAGACAGTCAAAAATTCATCAGTGTGCTTGAGATGCTTAGGTCCCAACCTTCTACAAAACATTAGAAGTGGTTAATTCATTGGAGGCTGATTTTCATTTTTCACCTATTCTTTCTTCTTGCTTAAGACAGACTTGAAATATTGGAGCTTTTCCCATTACTCATTGTCTTGTATTTCAATGGAAACAGTGTGACTCAGAACTACTTTGAGAATTTAGTCCGAGCTTTAGAGAATGGACTATCAGATGTGGACTCTCATGGTGCCTGCAGCAGGACAGTAAGCTCAAAAAGCTTGGGAGGTGGGAGCAGTAAGGGGAGAGGCGGGAGGGCCAAGGGTACGACATCCAGATCCAGTAGCTCCAGTAGAAATATTGCTGACTCAAGCCACTGGTCCTGTGATCATTGCACGTATGTAAATGTCAAGTCAGTCATCATCTGCCATATGTGTCAGGAACACCGGTGAACCTTATGTCCTTCGCAGTTTGAAGCACCTGGATGCATAGATATCGGTTCTGTTTCTTTGGCTGGTTGGTTGTGATAGTGAACTGGCCCGGTGGAATGTCATTGAGAGTTTTCCATTGCTCACTCATCTCCGAAATTATGAAGTCGAGAAGAAGGCAAAATGGAAATAAGGGTGGGATGGGAGTAGGAGAAATAACTGTACGCTGTTGTATGTCTTGTGTTATTGGATTATGAGCTGTATATAGTTCATAGTGTTTCTTTTTTTTGGTCTAACTAATATTATGGCCATATCAGGATCCATGAAAATGCATTCATCTGTAATTTTAGTTGTAGCAAAGCTTGAAGCCTCCACTTCAGTTGTAAGAATTAACTAGTTGGGTACAATAAGCTGTATTGGTCCCTGTATGAATAGAATAAAATGTTATGTACTATATATATTCGCTTCCAAATCCCATTGAGCACATCTCACCTTGTACCCCTTTTTTTATTATCTGTTGGTCCTGTTTTGGTAAATTTCATACGGAATTAGTAGAAATTTAGCAGTGATGCACACCAACTTTGGATGGTCTTGCAAGGGCCCCTTGAGTTTTTTCTTTAGTTTGAGATGGCTTGCCTGTGTTTGTTGATTCTTTTCGTTATATTCTTACAAGTAATGTTATAGACAACAATTTTCACTTCTTAAGGTGGTAAGTTATTGATTTTTACATGACTCCACTATTGACATTACCTTACTGTTTGTTATTCACAAATTATTCAGCAAACATAAACAGCAATTGCTGTATTCAGCTAGAAAATAACTATTAATTGTGAAGTCTTAAGTCTAAAGTGATAGAATAATAAAGCCTTGTCGGTATCAGTAGTAACTTAGCTGGGTCCTACTTATTCAGTTTTTCAATCCAACAACCAATAAGAAAGACACATTTCATTCATAGTCAAAGCTACCAAATTGGATGAGAAAAAAGAAAAGAACTTCTTCATCCACAACATTACCCTCCTTTCCATGCACTTTTTAGATTAAGATGTCATTTTCTTGGATGGTGGATATTTTGTTGTATCTAATGAGTTATCATATTCAAAGGCTTCCCATGGGGATAAACGTTTGGTGACAAACTCAAATTAAACCCATCACCATGAGAGCCCTTCAAACCAGAGCCAAACTCACTATTTGCTGTTTTCATTGAATAAGTTGGTTCCATACCAATGATACCCAACCAAAAGAAAACTGAATCTCCAAATTAAGATTTGAGTCTAAAGAATAAAATCTGGGTCATAATATGGCATTATATAGAAAAACAAATCATAACATACAAGAAATTAGATGTAAAGGAAAAACTTAAAACACATAAGATGAGTTTTATTGATTGAAACAAATCAACATAACTCAGTACACAATACAACAGCTAAAGTGTCAGCAGAAGAACACTAGTGTTTTACAAAGCAAATAAATCATTTCTGCCTCTCGATTTGTTTTCGGGGCTGTTTCTCTGGGTCCACTCTGTCGTTGAGCTACAATTTGATGTTTCTTATCCTCACAACTGAATCTTCCATCTACTGGGTCGTCGGGGCTGAGCACTTGGCCAACTCGGCATGCCAACAGGTCCGTGAGGGTTCGGGTTATGGGCTACAGACCACGGTCTAGTTACACTCCAAAAAGTGGGTAGTTGAATTGGGATCAACCTAGCAAGTTTTATACAACTCCAATCTGATTAAGGAGGTAGAGCATATTAATTACATCATCAACATTGAACTTCAACTGGGGCTGAGAACTGCTTATGCTTTTGTTAAATGATGGCTCAAGCAAAAGCTTATTAATTTTGAATATTCCGATACAGGTGCAGCCAAAGCTTATTAATTTTGAATATTCTGATACATGCCTACAAGTAAGAAAATCCAATGAAAGACAGAATCGTAAAAGACCAAGGTTCTTTTTTATTATTAATTTTTATTTGAATAAAACTAGTAATCTATATTGTGAGTGCATAATCATAATGAAACCTGAACATTGAGGCCATATTCTCTCATGTCATCCAGAATTTTTCCAGTGCTCAAAATTGTTCCAGAAATATTTGTAAGGAAGCTAGGAGTCCCATCCTTGAGGCTGTACCATTGCCTTCAATACTTAGAATCATAATCTTGAGTGAGGCTCTCCTAAAAGGTCAATAAATTGTAAGCATCTAAAAACAGATTTGATGAACTCATAATTCTTGTAAATGAAGGCAACATACCATTTGAAAAGCTTTGTCCTCTGCAATGAAAAATTCACCATAAGGATCATTAATCACTCCTTCATAGACCCACCCAAATTTTTCTTTGATTTCTGTTTGAGCAAGAAATAGAATTAGATGGAATCATAAAATTATAATGAAGAAAACAATAGTCGAGAATGCTGAAATCTGCAAGTTCCCAAAGAAAAACACAAACAGATCTAAAATTCCTTAGTCATTGACTGCCTGAAACTAAAATCAACTTAATCAAAACACATAATCCAAATTAATTTCAGACCTTAATATCTCAAAACTTTATGTTTGAACTTTTAATTTATGTAGCATGCACAAGCAAAAGGGCCATAGGACACTGCAGACACACACTAACATGGGCAGATCATGGGACACAACACTAACATTAATGTGTTTCTGTATGTGTGTTCTAACACCTGTTGATAATAATATTAACAAGGCACCTATGTGCGTGTTTGTGATCAATTAAGTTAAAAATTAGAGTCTATTATATTATTAAAATAGAGTCTGTCAAAGGCATAATCAGGGATCACCTCATTGATGCTAAAATTTAAAGACAAATTTCAACAGAATCTTAAATTATACGTCAAGATATGCATTGCTTGCACATTGCATCATCTTTTAAAGCAATTACCTCAATGCATTATCACCAGCCGTGATAACAGTCAACATTCCCATTTTTTACCAAATATATTTTTCCCTTGTCAAAGTCAAAGAATATTTATTTTGCATGTTACCAAGAAGAGCCTTTTTCATCACATTAGTTACATAAGATATTTTGTATTTTATGCACATTTAAATGTAGAAGAAGGGGCAAGATTGGAATTTACGTATGATATATATCTGTGACAACACTTGATGCATCTTTTGTAAACTGTATTAAACAAGTTCTAAAGTCTAACTGCAGAGAGCAAAAGAGTAACTCGGATATAAGGTTTTACCTGGCTCTGTAAGAGGTTAAAAACTGCTGAACCTACAAAATTGTTAGCTAAAGATTTCTGTTTCACAGTAGATAATGATTGCATAGATCCATCATGGGCTGCAAGACATGGTGAAAACCTCTTCAGTGAACATCCTAGGAATGGTTGTGCAGATTTAAGGCAAAATCAAAAACCTGACATTGAAACCACAGTCCTTGTATGGCAAGTCTTCCAACTTGAAACTGGTGCCTAACCTGTACCACCATGGCCTAGAAAGTCTGATAAGATATTTTGAAAGTGGAATTTAATGGAAAGTCGTTTGTGGAATGGCATAAAAATGAAAATAAGACACTTAACTGAAAAATCATAGTCCAAATTACATGGAATTGCTTGAACTGATCAAGTAAATGTATGAGTATTTTCAACAAGGAGGGAACATTAACATGCAAAATTAACATGATATGTAACTTAATCGTTGGTTACAACAGGTGCAAAATTAACAAAAGGGTTAAGGAAAAATAAATGCTATTTGACCTCTTACCCACAGTATTTTTATGTATAAGACAACTAAAGGAAAGTATATTGTTTGTACAGGATATAAAAGCATAACTATTTCCTCATGAACTTGTTTACTTTCTTCTCTATAAGGTGTTCCAATAATAAGTTGAATTTTCAAGGTGATACTATTTTGTAATTACAAAATATTTTTTTCAACATTAAATTTGTATAAATCAGTAACTCAAATTGAAATTAGTAAGAAGGCGTCACAGATCTGTGAAAAATTACTATTATATTCAAACTGAAATTGGAGGTAATCCTATTAATTTATTCACAAAAGATATGCAAGTGGGTGAGACATGAAATGGTTACAGAGCTATAGTCTTCAAAGCGATAGCAGACTTGTTCATAGTTTCAGATAATAAACCTTTTTTTTTTTTGGTATAGAGATTCATTCTAATGTCTACAAAATCAGGACATCAAATGCCAGAACAGAATGATCATTTTTGGGCACAAAAACACAAAAATAAAATAAAATATAAGGAGAAAGTTGTTTCATCAACCGCTACAGCTATTACCCCAACAACGATGAAGTTGTGGCCCTGTCATCCCTAGTGATTCAAGTATTTGCAATAAATATAAAAAGAAACAAACAAATCAAAACCTTTGGTTTTTAGCTTAGTTTTTGGCCAGCAAGTCTTAAATGAGCAACTAACCTAATGGAGTATCGTTCCAGAATTTTTATAAAAAAGAAAACCTAATAAGTATGATAGACTTGAAAGGCTCAAACCAAAACATCCCAATGCAACTGTAACAGCAAATTTGGATTAATAGACATTTCCCTATTATCTACTTCAAACACCAGTAGATAACTGAGCAATGTATCTTGATTTGATATCCATCCAGAACCAAATAATCCAACTGTTTGGTAGGTAGTTGTAGAATTACATTGAAAAAAGGATGTTCTATAAACTTATGATCTTATCGAATCTTGTGTAGAAACTGGAAGTGCAATGAAAGATTTGATATCCATCAAACCTTGTGGCGACATTCTCTCATGCCATCCAGAACTTCTCCAGAGCTCAAAATTGTTCCAGAAATATTTGTAAGGAAGCTAGGAGTCCCATCCTTGAGGTTCTCCTATAAAAGGTTAATAAATTGTAAGCATCTAAAAACAGATTTGATGAACTCATAATTCTTGTAAATGAAGGCAACATGCCTTTTGAAAAGATTTGTTCTCTGCAATGAAAAATTCACCATAAGGATCATTAATCACTCATTCATAAACCCAACAAAAATTTTGTTCGAGCTCTGTTTGAGCAAGAAAAAGAATTAGATGGAATAGTAAAATTATAATGAAGAAATCAATAGTCAAGAATGCTTAAAGCTACAAGTTCCCAAATAAAATAAAAATAAAAATCTAAAATTCTCTATTCATTGAGACATCGACTGCCTGAAAATTAAAATCAACCAGATTAGAGACCTCACTAATTCATTCCTGAAGTGCTAATCAACTTATGGATCAACCTGGAAGGAAACATTATCCTCCTTTCCATGCACTCTTTAGATTAATATATCGTCTGTCAATTTTAACCATAGAGGAGAGGAGATCATCCATAGCAATAAGTTTATACCTGTCAAGGGAACAAACTAGCTAATACTTGAAATCCACATTTAATTCCCAGTATTTAAAAAAAGAAAGCATTTAAAATTTAATGGTGCGCACAAAGGACCTTGAACCTACAACTATTGGCATAGTCAAATCCATTTCAACCTCTTGGTTTATGAAAATAAGGATGGATAAGCATAAAAATCATGCCTACTGAAGTTTGAATAGAATTGGTGCTGACTTCTAACAGACTAATAGACCAAAATCCTATTACACATGTTATGCCAAAATTAAATGATATAGCCTCCACCAATGGAGTAATAAATAAGAACACACATTTTAAATCCATCAAGAGGTATGAGTAAATTAATTATCAGAGAAAGAAAGCAAGAGTGATGATGCAATGAACATGTAACTGCTTATTTTCATAATTGTCTAAAACATTAAAGAGCTTTTTTAGTATACTGATATTCTGACTTTTGTTTTTGAAAAATTATAATTTTTTTTCAAAGATAATACTTCCACATTCACACATATTCGAAACCATGGCCTCTTTTCCACCTTGTAATTATGTGGAAAGAGGTTCCATTTGGTCTAGAAACCATTGGTTTCTCTTTTTAACAATACAATTTCGGCTCAAAGAATCCAGAAATACTAATTCAATTACAAGCTACAAGTAATTTCTTCAGTATGACTGATTTGATGTTGATCCTCATAACGTCTATAAAATTTATGTGTCACTTGAGAAATAAAATATAGAAAAGACTTATATTATGTGCAACACATTTAGTGAACCAAGAGAAACTAGCTGCCAATATATTCTTTACTTGTCCAGCGACTTATACCATTGAAAGACTTAAGAATTTGGCAGCAACAGATCAAATGTCAAACCAAATTGGCTTCAGAATCATCAATTCTAAATTGCACCTATGAATGAGCATCCAAAGATGAAAATGAAAGTCGAATCATCATTATGCAACTAAAGAAAGAGACATACCTTGGTTGCACCTGATGAGATGTGATATCCAAGGGTTCCCATTGAATCACCAGGATTTAAATATGGGGAAGAAGGGATGTTGTCACCAAGTCTCTGATGAGGACAACACATGATCCACAGACCCCACACCTTTTTATGAATTAACCTCATGTTAACCTCATTCACTTAGAATGATGTTTTGTACGCTTTACATTCAATGTTAACCTCATTCACATCATATCGATTTAGGTTACCGTAACTCCCAGGAGTTGGCACATAACAAAACCACAGATGATCACTCCTCATATCCTCATTCAATAATTTCATTCGTAAATCATAAACGAATTAAAGCTGATGTTGATTTGAAGGACAAATTCGTCACCAATCAGTTCCTCCTTTCCAAAAACAACACAGAAAAAAATTGATGGTAAATCCGGACCAATCCTGAATGATATGGAATTTCCAACACTTTGATGGTTGAACCATTTTGGAATCTCAGATCCTGATACTATAACTTCATATTTACCATCCTGATAGTAAAATTCTCCAGACTGCTTGCAAGGAGAAAATTCAAGAAATTAAAACAAATCTAATAATGTATTTTTCAAAAAGTAAAAAAATTGTTTCAACAAGATAGGGAGAGAGAGAAACACCTGACTCAATAATCTATTTGATGATATTGGATCCAGCGACTGGCAGTTCATTATAACTGCGTGTCTTAGAGATTGTGGAAGCCTTGGAATTTCCCGGAGATATTTGCAATTTTTTATTTCAAGTCTATTTTCCAGTAAACTTACTAATGCTTTCGGGAATGGTAATAATATGATATCATTTTTTTGGTAATAATATTGATATCATTTAAAATAGAGATTTCAATACAGGGAAGTAATCGGGCTTCATCAAAAAATCTAATTCAATTAGATTTCCAACCTCGCTCACATCTAGTACTTCCAACCATGAAAACCGATATTCCTTATAGGGAGCAACGCTAGTGCATGATCTCCATTTTTTACTAGAAATATATAATTCTTGAGGTAGTTGCAATTTATAGATGCTACCTGGAAGATCTATTAGACTTTTGCAACAATATCGGTTAATACCACTAAGAAGGTTGAATCCATGTGACAAGAAAGGAAATTTCTCAAGACTTTCACATAACGTAATATTCAATGTCTGAAGAGATTTCAACATGAGGTTGCTTGGAAGATTTTGAAGTTTTTGGCAACCCTCAAGGTTCCATTCTCTAAGCTTAGCAAGGGATCCAATGGACTCATGAAACCCAACTAAATTTCTACAACAAGAAAGGTCCAATTCCTCTAAGTTTGGGGCGCACAAGTTAGGAAATTTCGTAATGGATTCACTTCCTTGGAGATCTATACGTTTCAAATTGTTGAACTCAATATCCTGTAGAAGCAAAACAATTCAAAATTTATCTTCAGCAAACTTTAAATTAAAATTTTAAAAAAATCATAGTTCATAAACATTAATAACCATACCTGCTTGAAAAGCTTTTCCAATCTAATACGATTACGTGGCATCTTGAGTGTAACAAGTTTTTGAGGACAGAAAGTGGATGGCAAACGAAAAGGATAATCAGGACCAATCAAGCAACCTCAACCCGTTGGGGAGATATTTAAGTTCTTTCACAAATGTGTACATTATCAACTATAAGAAATTTGAGATTTCTCATCCTTTTGAAAGCTTTAGCTTTGAATGTCACCCTTACTCGTTTAGGGGAGCGCAACATTATGCCTCGAATTTTATCTGACCCCTATTTGGATAAAGAATTAAGTGGAACATATAGAATTTGTCAAAAGTATAAAGATTTTGAAATTTTAAACAAATAAATGATAAACTTAAATTTTCTTCTAACATTAAAAAGAAAAAATTAATTGATTCTTCCTTGTAATAATAAAAAAAATAAATAAATAAATAAAAGGAAAGAGTGAAGAAATAGAAATTATACCGTATTTTCAGTTAGTACTTCAAGAGCATCCTCATAACACCAAAGCCTAGTACGTTTTCCAGGTACTTTTGGTGATTCTTGTCGGACAATTTCCCTGCCCATTTGTTGTAGTAAGTCATGCATTGATAGTTTGTCCCACCAATCAACAGTTATGAGACACTTGTCAACAAGTCTTGGAATACCAGAATCTGGGTATAAATTACAAGCATCTAATATATTTACCACATAATCTATTTTTAGTCCCTTGAAGAAACAAGCAATATCAAGGAAAATATCTTGTTCAGTTTCGTCCAATTCTTCATAACTTATTCTGAGTATTTTTTGAATGTCCTTGTCCGGAATTTTTTTATACTTTTCCAATGCACTTTCCCATTGACGTAAACTTCTTCCACGCAAATTAGAACCTATTACTTGTAGAGCTAATGGAAGGCCACTGGCATAACATATAAACTGATTTGCAAGTTGTAAATAATCTCCTTTTGGTTCCCTTGTGTGGAAGGCATATAAACTAAAGAGTTGAAGAGCTTCTTGTTGATCCAAGTCCACAACCTTGTAGATTAAAGAATCTTTTCCAAAAGTGGTTAGCATGTGTTTGTCTCTTGTTGTTATCATAACTCTACTTCCGGAAGTAAGCCAATCACAATTTCCAAGCAAATTTTTCAATTTGGTCCAATTTATCCACATCATCAAGAATTAAAAGAACCTTTATATGGCAAAGCCTTTCCTTTATCACATTGATTCCTTTGGATACATTGACCACCTTCAAATCTTTCTCGCCTAAGATCTCAAAAAGAAGTTTCTCTTGCAGTTGTATTATGCTATTTAGGTGATCTTGAATTTTCTCTAACATTCATTAGGAAGCTACATCCTTCAAAACGATCTGCAATTTTATTATAAACAGCTTTTGCAATTGTAGTCTTTCCTATTCCCCCAAGGCCATAAATCCCTACCATACGAACACCATTTGACTCAGTATCTAAAAGAGATTTTACAGCCTCCACACGAGAATCTACTCCAGTTGGATATTTAGCAACAAATAATGGTGTGCGATTTAATATAACACTTGATACCCTTCTGATAATTCCTTGGATAAATATATATTCAGGACAACTGCCAATTATAGTGCATAAAAAGCATGTAATTAATGAGTTGGAGTAGCTGCAAATATAAATATAAAAATGAACTAAATTCAACATGCCTAGCTTTGTTACTTACAAGTGACATATTTTTAAATAAAGTAACAACTCTATGATTTGACATTATAATTAATATTAATTTTTTTTCCTGGTAAGTATTTAGTTTTAGGCTTTTAGCAAGTAGTTAAATGGAAACTCCACCTTAGGTGAGGAAATAATTTATTGAAAACCTAACAAAATATTTAAGAAAATTAAAGAAATTTTCTCAAATGATTAAGTTGATGAGCTTGGATTCAAATAGGACTTCCTAATGGTGTGTTTGGAAGTTTGGAAAGGAAGGAGAGTATAGGGTAAAGGGGGAGGGAAGGGGAATATACGAATGGTTATTCTTTTCTCTTGTTTGGAATTTTAAAAATTAAGTAGGGGAGAGGGGAATGAATATCCCTCTCTTTTGTTTGGATGTTGTAGGGGGAGGAGAGGGGAGCAACATGATCATATAAATGGACCATTATGGCTCTCATTTACTAATTAAAAAAAAAAAGAAGTATAAATTGACATCATAAAGGGGTAAACATGACAATTTAAAACTTTTTAAAATAAGTGAAATAACTCCCCTCCCCTCCCCCTCCAAATGACCTCAATTTGGAAGAATTAAAAATGAGGGGTTTGGAGAGGTATCCTACCCCTTCTAATCCTCTCAAATCCTTCCTCCTCCAACTTAAAAAAATAAAAATAAAAAAGAAATAAATAAGGTTCATTAAACCTCTCCCCTCCCCTTCCCTTTACTCCCCCTCATTCCCCTCCATCCAATGATCCAAATATAGTATAAGTGTGGGTGAAACGTGAGGTGGAGAGATCAAAACTCATTTAATGTGTTTGTAATTTCCAATCAGGGAAAAAATATATTAAAAAAAAAAAAAGGAAAAAATAAAAAATTTAAAAAAATGCAACACAAACTCTTAATATGCAACACAAACTGCCTTAGTAATAGAAGATATGATCATAAAAGAATATTTTAATTATTTGGCAATCATTAGTTTATAATCCGTAAAATCACACAATATTAGTCATTAG
>OU015770.1:35125735-35193813 GCA_907173295.1 Fagus sylvatica
GCTCTTCAACTCTTTAGTTTATATGCCTTCCACACAAAGGAACCAAAAGGAGATTATTTACAACTTGCAAATCAGTTTATATGTTATGCCAGTGGCCTTCCATTAGCTCTACAAATAATAGGTTCTAATTTGCGTGGAAGAAGTTTACGTCAATGGGAAAGTGCATTGGAAAAGTATAAAAAAATTCCGGACAAGGACATTCAAAAAATACTCAGAATAAGTTATGAAGAATTGGACGAAACTGAACAAGATATTTTCCTTGATATTGCTTGTTTCTTCAAGGGACTAAACAATAGATTATGTGGTAAATATATTAGATGCTTGTAATTTATACCCAGATTCTGGTATTCCAAGACTTGTTGACAAGTGTCTCATAACTGTTGATTGGTGCGGACAAACTATCAATGCATGACTTACTACAACAAATGGGCAGGGAAATTGTCCGACAAGAATCACCAAAAGTACCTGGAAAACGTACTAGGCTTTGGTGTTATGAGGATGCTCTTGAAGTACTAACTGAAAATACGGTATAATTTCTATTTCTTCACTCTTTCCTTTTATTTATTTTTTATTTTTATTATTATTACAAGGAAGAATCAATTAATTTTTTCTTTTTAATGTTAGAAGAAAATTTAAGTTTATCATTTATTTGTTTAAAATTTCAAAATCTTTATACTTTTGACAAATTCTATATGTTCCACTTAATTCTTTATCCAAATAGGGGTCAGATAAAATTCGAGGCATAATGTTGCGCTCCCCTAAACGAGAAAGGGTGACATTCAAAGCTAAAGCTTTCAAAAGGATGAGAAATCTCAAATTTCTTATAGTTGATAATGTACACATTTGTGAAGAACTTAAATATCTCCCCAACGGGTTAAGGTTGCTTGATTGGTCTGATTATCCTTTTCGTTTGCCATCCACTTTCTGTCCTCAAAAACTTGTTACACTCAAGATGCCACGTAATCGTATTAGATTGGAAAAGCTTTTCAAGCAGGTATGGTTATTAATGTTTATGAACTATGATTTTTTTAAAATTTTAATTTAAAGTTTGCTGAAGATAAATTTTGAATTGTTTTGCTTCTACAGGATATTGAGTTCAACAATTTGAAACGTATAGATCTCCAAGAAAGTGAATCCATTACGAAATTTCCTAACTTGTGCGCCCCAAACTTAGAGGAATTGGACCTTTCTTTTTGTAGAAATTTAGTTGGGTTTCATGAGTCCATTGGATCCCTTGCTAAGCTTAGAGAATGGAACCTTAAGGGTTGCCAAAAACTTCAAAATCTTCCAAGCAACCTCATGTTGAAATCTCTTCAGACATTGGATATTTCGTTATGTGAAAGTCTTGAGAATTTTCCTAACTTGTGCGCCCCAAACATAGAGGAATTGGACCTTTCTTTATGTAGAAATTTAGTTAAGCTTATAGAATGGAACCTTAAGGGTTGCCAAAAACTTCAAAATCTTCCAATTCATGAGTCCATTGGATCCCTTGCTAAGCTTGGAGAATTGTACCTTGAAGGTTGCCAAAAACTTCAAAATCTTCCAAGCAACCTCATGTTGAAATCTCTTTCTACATTGGATATTTCGTTCTGTGAAAGTCTTGAGGATTTTCCTTTCTTGTCACGTGCAAAGTGGTAGATATTGTTGCAAAAGTCTAATAGATCTTCCAGGTAGCATCTATAAATTGCAACTACCTCAGGAATTATGTATTTCTAGTAAAATACGGAGATCATGCACTAGCTCTGGTTTTTTAATGCCATATGGGTTGCCATCGTTCCTAGATATGAGCGAGGTTGGAAATCTAATTGAATTAGATTTTTTGATGAAGCCCGATTACTTCCCTGTATTGAAATATCTATATTTAGATGATATCAATATTATTACCATTCCCGAAAGCATTAGTAAGTTTACTAGACTAGAAAGACTTGAAATAATAAATTGCAAATATCTTCGGGAAATTCCAAGGCTTCCACAATCTCTAAGACACGCAATTATAATGAGCTGCCAGTCGCTGGATCCAATATCATCAAATAGATTATTGAGTCAGGTGTTTCTCTCTCTCCCTATCTTGTTGAAACAATTTTTTTACTTTCTGAAAAATACATTATTAGATTTGTTTTAATTTCTTGAATTTTCTCCTTGCAAGCAGTCTGGAGAATTTTACTATCAGGATGATGAGATTCCACGATCACAAAGTGAATATGAAGTTATAGTATCAGGATCTGAGATTCCAAAATGGTTCAACCATCAAAGTGTTGGAAATTCCATATCATTCAGGGTTGGTCCGGATTTACCATCATTTTTTTTCTGTGTTGTTTTTGGAACGGAGGAACAGATTGGTTACAAATTGAAGCTTCAAATCTTCATCAGATTTAACGGATGTAAAGAAAAACTTTGCGAATGCATGATATTGAATGAGGATACGAGGTGTGATCATCTGTGGTTTTGTTATGTGCCAACTCGTCGGATATTCGGACCTTTCGGTAGCCTAAATCGATATGTTGTGAATGAGGTTAAAATTGAATGTTTAGTCAGCTTGTACGGAGCCCATCGTTATCTTCATTATAATGTGTCTAACTTACTTACTTCTGCCATAAAAAGGTGTGGGGTCCATGTGGAATGCATGTGTTGTCCTCATCGGAGACTTGGTGACACGCAACATCCCTTCTTCCCCATACGTTTAAATCCTGGTGATTCAATGGGAACCCTAGGATATGACATCTCATCAGGTGCAACAAATTCAATGGAAACAACAAATAATGAGTTTGACTCTACTTTGAAGGGCTTTCATGGTGATGGGTGTGATTTGAGTTTGCTACCACATGCCCATCCCATGGGAAGCCAAGATTATCAGCCTCCTACGGTCCACATTTCATCTTCAATGCCCAATAATGATGATTCTGACTTGGGTTTACTACCTCCCTTCTCCACCTTTTATGCTTCTTATTCAAATTCAAAGGAAACAACAAATGATTGGCTTGACTCTGCTTGGAAGGGCCTTCTTGATGATGTGTATGATTTGGGTTCATGCTCAATGCCCCACAATGATGATTCTGACTTCAATTTGGGTTCATCTTCAATGCCCAATAATGATGATTCTGACTTGGGTTTACTACCTCCCTTCCCCACCTTTTATGCTTCTCATTCAAATTCAAAGGAAACAACAAATAATGGGTTTGACTCTGCTTTGAAGGGCTTTCATGGTGATGGGTATGATTTGAGTTTGCTGCCCTATCCCATGAGAAGCCAAGATTATCAGCCTCCTACGGTCCACATTTCTTTGCCATCTAGTGAGGGCTTGGATCTGCCAGCATTGGCATTTGGCTCAACCGTTAGTGAGGGGTTTGATTTGGGTTCATCTTCAATGCCCAATAATGATGATTCTGACTTGGGTTTACTACCTCTCTTCCCCACCTCTTATGCTTCTCATTCAAATTCAATTGAAACAACAAATAATGAGTTTGACTCTACTTTGAAGGGCTTTCATGGTGATGGGTGTGATTTGAGTTTGCTGCCACATGCCTATCCCATGGGAAGCCAAGATTATCAGCCTCCTACGGTCCACATTTCTTTGCCATCTAGTGAGGGCTTGGATCTGCCAGCATTGGCATTTGGCTCAACCGTTAGTGAGGGGTTTGATTTGGGTTCATGCTCAATGCCCCACAATGATGATTCTGACTTCAATTTGTATCCCCCATCCAAGAAAATGAGAACATCTTGATCCAACTTGGAAACCAATCTAATTTGAAGCCCAAGGTATGTCTCTTTCTTTAGTTGCATCGTTTCATTTTCATCTTTGGATGCTCATTCATAGAATTTAGAATTGATGAAAGAATTTGGTCATTTGATCTGTTGCTAAATTCTAAGTCTTTCAATGGTATAAGTCGCTGGACAAGTAAAATATTGGCAGCTAGTTTCTCTTGGTTCACTAAATGTGTTGCACATAATATAAGTCTTTTCTATATTTTATTTCTCAAGTGACACATAAATTTTATAGACGTATGAGGATCAACATCAAATCAGTCATACTGAAGAAATTACTTGTAGCTTCTAATTGAATTAGTGTTACTGGATTCTTTGAGCCGAAATTGTATTGTAAAAAAGAGAAACCAATGGTTTCTAGACCAAATGGAACCTCTTTCCACATAATTACAAGGTGGAAAAGAGGCCATGGTTTCGAATATGTGTGAATGTGGAAGTATTATCTTTGAAAAAAATTATAATTTTTCAAAAACAAAAGTCAGAATATCAGTATACTAAAAAAGCTCTTTAATGTTTTAGACAAATTATGAAAATAAGCAGTTACATGTTCATTGCATCATCACTCTTGCTTTCTTTCTCTGATAATTAATTTACTCATACCTCTTGATGGATTTAAAATGTGTGTTCTTATTTATTACTCCATTGGTGGAGGCTATATCATTTAATTTTGGCATAACATGTGTAATAGGATTTTGGTCTATTAGTCTGTTAGAAGTCAGCACCAATTCTATTCAAACTTCAGTAGGCATGACCTTATGCTTATCCATCCTTATTTTCATAAACCAAGAGGTTAAAATGGATTTGACTATGCCAATAGTTGTAGGTTCAAGGTCCTTTGTGCACACCATTAAATTTTAAATGCTTTCTTTTTTTAAATACTGGGAATTAAATGTGGATTTCAAGTATTAGCTAGTTTGTTCCCTTGACAGGTATAAACTTATTGCTATGGATGATCTCCTCTCCTCTATGGTTAAAATTGACAGACGATATATTAATCTAAAGAGTGCATGGAAAGGAGGATAATGTTTCCTTCCAGGTTGATCCATAAGTTGATTAGCACTTCAGGAATGAATTAGTGAGGTCTCTAATCTGGTTGATTTTAATTTTCAGGCAGTCGATGTCTCAATGAATAGAGAATTTTAGATTTTTATTTTTATTTTATTTGGGAACTTGTAGCTTTAAGCATTCTTGACTATTGATTTCTTCATTATAATTTTACTATTCCATCTAATTCTTTTTCTTGCTCAAACAGAGCTCGAACAAAATTTTTGTTGGGTTTATGAATGAGTGATTAATGATCCTTATGGTGAATTTTTCATTGCAGAGAACAAATCTTTTCAAAAGGCATGTTGCCTTCATTTACAAGAATTATGAGTTCATCAAATCTGTTTTTAGATGCTTACAATTTATTAACCTTTTATAGGAGAACCTCAAGGATGGGACTCCTAGCTTCCTTACAAATATTTCTGGAACAATTTTGAGCTCTGGAGAAGTTCTGGATGGCATGAGAGAATGTCGCCACAAGGTTTGATGGATATCAAATCTTTCATTGCACTTCCAGTTTCTACACAAGATTCGATAAGATCATAAGTTTATAGAACATCCTTTTTTCAATGTAATTCTACAACTACCTACCAAACAGTTGGATTATTTGGTTCTGGATGGATATCAAATCAAGATACATTGCTCAGTTATCTACTGGTGTTTGAAGTAGATAATAGGGAAATGTCTATTAATCCAAATTTGCTGTTACAGTTGCATTGGGATGTTTTGGTTTGAGCCTTTCAAGTCTATCATACTTATTAGGTTTTCTTTTTAAATTCTGGAACGATACTCCATTAGGTTAGTTGCTCATTTAAGACTTGCTGGCCAAAAACTAAGCTAAAAACCAATGGTTTTGATTTGTTTGTTTCTTTTTATATTTATTGCAAATACTTGAATCTATAGGGATGACAGGGCCACAACTTCATCGTTGTTGGGGTAATAGCTGTAGCGGTTGATGAAACAACTTTCTCCTTATATTTTATTTTATTTTTGTGTTTTTGTGCCCAAAAATGATCATTCTGTTCTGGCATTTGATGTCCTGATTTTGTAGACATTAGAATGAATCTCTATACCAAAAAAAAAAAGTTTATTATCTGAAACTATGAACAAGTCTGCTATCGCTTTGAAGACTATAGCTCTGTAACCATTTCATGTCTCACCCACTTGCATATCTTTTGTGAATAAATTAATAGGATTACCTCCAATTTCAGTTTGAATATAATAGTAATTTTTCACAGATCTGTGACGCCTTCTTACTAATTTCAATTTGAGTTACTGATTTATACAAATTTAATGTTGAAAAAAATATTTTGTAATTACAAAATAGTATCACCTTGAAAATTCAACTTATTATTGGAACACCTTATAGAGAAGAAAGTAAACAAGTTCATGAGGAAATAGTTATGCTTTTATATCCTGTACAAACAATATACTTTCCTTTAGTTGTCTTATACATAAAAATACTGTGGATAAGAGGTCAAATAGCATTTATTTTTCCTTAACCCTTTTGTTAATTTTGCACCTGTTGTAACCAACGATTAAGTTACATATCATGTTAATTTTGCATGTTAATGTTCCCTCCTTGTTGAAAATACTCATACATTTACTTGATCAGTTCAAGCAATTCCATGTAATTTGGACTATGATTTTTCAGTTAAGTGTCTTATTTTCATTTTTATGCCATTCACAAACGACTTTCCATTAAATTCCACTTCAAAATATCTTATCAGACTTTCTAGGCCATGGTGGTACAGGTTAGGCACCAGTTTCAAGTTGGAAGACTTGCCATACAAGGACTGTGGTTTCAATGTCAGGTTTTTGATTTTGCCTTAAATCTGCACAACCATTCCTAGGATGTTCACTGAAGAGGTTTTCACCATGTCTTGCAGCCCATGATGGATCTATGCAATCATTATCTACTGTGAAACAGAAATCTTTAGCTAACAATTTTGTAGGTTCAGCAGTTTTTAACCTCTTACAGAGCCAGGTAAAACCTTATATCCGAGTTACTCTTTTGCTCTCTGCAGTTAGACTTTAGAACTTGTTTAATACAGTTTACAAAAGATGCATCAAGTGTTGTCACAGATATATATCATACGTAAATTCCAATCTTGCCCCTTCTTCTACATTTAAATGTGCATAAAATACAAAATATCTTATGTAACTAATGTGATGAAAAAGGCTCTTCTTGGTAACATGAAAATAAATATTCTTTGACTTTGACAAGGAACAAATATATTTGGTAAAAATGCGAATGTTGACTGTTATCACGGCTGGTGATAATGCATTGAGGTAATTGCTTTAAAAGATGATGCAATGTGCAAGCAATGCATATCTTGACGTATAATTTAAGATTCTGTTGAAATTTGTCTTTAAATTTTAGCATCAATGAGGTGATCCCTGATTATGCCTTTGACAGACTCTATTTTAATAATATAATAGACTCTAATTTTTAACTTAATTGATCACAAACACGCACATAGGTGCCTTGTTAATATTATTATCAACAGGTGTTAGAACACACATACAGAAACACATTAATGTTAGTGTTGTGTCCCATGATCTGCCCATGTTAGTGTGTGTCTGCAGTGTCCCATGGCCCTTTTTCTTGCTCATGCTACATAAATTAAAAGTTCAAACATAAAGTTTTGAGATATTAGGTCTGAAATTAATTTGGATTATGTGTTTTGATTAAGTTGATTTTAGTTTCAGGCAGTCAATGACTAAGGAATTTTAGATCTGTTTGTGTTTTTCTTTGGGAACTTGCAGATTTCAGCATTCTCGACTATTGTTTTCTTCATTATAATTTTATGATTCCATCTAATTCTATTTCTTGCTCAAACAGAAATCAAAGAAAAATTTGGGTGGGTCTATGAAGGAGTGATTAATGATCCTTATGGTGAATTTTTCATTGCAGAGGACAAAGCTTTTCAAATGGTATGTTGCCTTCATTTACAAGAATTATGAGTTCATCAAATCTGTTTTTAGATGCTTACAATTTATTGACCTTTTAGGAGAGCCTCACTCAAGATTATGATTCTAAGTATTGAAGGCAATGGTACAGCCTCAAGGATGGGACTCCTAGCTTCCTTACAAATATTTCTGGAACAATTTTGAGCACTGGAAAAATTCTGGATGACATGAGAGAATATGGCCTCAATGTTCAGGTTTCATTATGATTATGCACTCACAATATAGATTACTAGTTTTATTCAAATAAAAATTAATAATAAAAAAGAACCTTGGTCTTTTACGATTCTGTCTTTCATTGGATTTTCTTACTTGTAGGCATGTATCAGAATATTCAAAATTAATAAGCTTTGGCTGCACCTGTATCGGAATATTCAAAATTAATAAGCTTTTGCTTGAGCCATCATTTAACAAAAGCATAAGCAGTTCTCAGCCCCAGTTGAAGTTCAATGTTGATGATGTAATTAATATGCTCTACCTCCTTAATCAGATTGGAGTTGTATAAAACTTGCTAGGTTGATCCCAATTCAACTACCCACTTTTTGGAGTGTAACTAGACCGTGGTCTGTAGCCCATAACCCGAACCCTCACAGACCTGTTGCCATGCCGAGTTGGCCAAGTGCTCAGCCCCGACGACCCAGTAGATGGAAGATTCAGTTGTGAGGATAAGAAACATCAAATTGTAGCTTAACGACAGAGTGGACCCAAAGAAACGCCCGAAAACAAACCGAGAGGCAGAAATGATTTATTTGCTTTGTAAAACACTAGTGTTCTTCTGCTGACACTTTAGCTGTTGTATTGTGTACTGAGTTATGTTGATTTGTTTCAATCAATAAAACTCATCTTATGTGTTTAAGTTTTTCCTTTACATCTAATTTCTTGTATGTTATGATTTGTTTTTCTATATAATGCCATATTATGACCCAGATTTTATTCTTTAGACTCAAATCTTAATTTGGAGATTCAGTTTTCTTTTGGTTGGGTATCATTGGTATGGAACCAACTTATTCAATGAAAACAGCAAATAGTGAGTTTGGCTCTGGTTTGAAGGTCTCTCATGGTGATGGGTTTAATTTGAGTTTGTCACCAAATGTTTATCCCCATGGAAGCCTTTGAATATGATAACTCATTAGATACAACAAAATATTCACCATCCAAGAAAATGACATCTTAATCTAAAAAACTTTTATTTCAAGAGTGTACAGGTAACTATTTATTCTTCTTCTTCTTTTCTCATAAGGTGCTTTTCTATTAGCTTTTTCATATTATCTAAGAAGTTGAAAAATGTAGTTCTGTAATTATCATTACGATTTTTTATATTATTACTATAAAAAATTGATCAGCATCACCCTACCATGGTTATCTGAGTTTAAAATCATTACAGGTGTTAAGTGGTCTAGTCCATGCTTTCTTTTTCTATATTGCTCATATTTATAATGGTCTTACGTACAATGTTCCATTAAAATAATGGTCTTATATCCAATTTATGGAAAAACTCTCTAGAATATTCAATATGTTGTACTCCTTAATAATGTTCCTATAATTGAAATTTTTTATTTCTCAAGTATGTTTTTTCCATTTTCTCCCCTTAGTCCTGAATTTACCTAGTTTGTAAAACTACTTATGCAGTCTAAACCTAGTGGAGAAGCAATGTTTTCTGGTGCAAGATAGCAGATTGAAGAAGCTCCATAGGCAGAATGGCAAAGCTTAATATGACATCAGATCGATATTCAAAGTACAACAAAGCTCCCTTTCTCTCTCCTCTCTGAAGCTTTGTCCTTGTTTACAAAGCCTTACACTCAATCCAAAGATTCTCTCTCCTTGCTGAACCTTTGTCCTTGTTTACAAAGCCTTACACTCAATCCAAAAACGCAATAGTTGAGGCTTCAGTCAACATTGTGAATGTAACATACTAACATCATGTCATGGATGTCAAGAAGAAACAATCTCAGTCGGTGAAACTAAAATTCAAGTGTTGTTGGTTCTGTTTCAAGAGTGTATGCAACAAATTGCTTGTCGTTGGATCCACAATCATCAAGCAAATTATTGACACAGGTCTGTCTCTCTTTAAGTCATAAAGAAAAACTTTTATTACTTTTCCCAAATACATTATTAGATTTATTAAATTGTAGTTTCTTGAATTTGCTAATTGCCTGCAGTTTGGAGGATTTTACTACCAAGAATATGAGATTCCACAGTCACCAGCCTTATACCCGAATTATGAACTTATACCACCCGGAACTGAGATTCCAAGTTGGTTCAACCATCAAAGTTTTGGAAATTCCATATCATTCTGGGTTGGTCATGATTTTCCAGCAATTCTTTTCTGTGTTGTTTTTGGACCAGAGGAACAGATAGGTAATGGTTTCATTCCTGCATTTCACCTTAGATTCATCATCAAATCTCGCGAAAAGACGGTAGATCTTTTGGCAAACGTAATTGATGGGAAAAGCAATTCTAATCATATGTGGATTTCTTTTGCACCTTATTGGGAATTCCAAGAGACATTGGATGACTTAAATCTACATGATCAGAATCAAGTTGAAATTGTATTTAGAACCACTTCTTCGTATGATCCACCAAAAATTACACCTACCATAAAAGGGTGTGGTGTCCATGTAAAATGCATTTGTCCTCCTCTGAAATTTGGTGAATCAAACATGCACCACCAATGTCACTCCACCAACACTCTCCTGCCTTTACTACCTCCTCTATTCTCCAGTTCTTATGGTTCAGACATGGATTACGAGAGTTCCAACAACGTAAAAGTTTCAAGGATTTCATCGGAAATAACAAATAACGAGTTTTACTCTAGTTTAAAAGGCCTTCATGGTGATGACTCGGATGTAAGAGAATGTCAGCGGCAGCCACCTCTAGTCCCTGTTGACATTAGGCACCTTTTGTTGCCATCTGATGTGGGGCTTCCAATGGATGTGTCAAATGGATCCGACTTAGGCTTAGGCCGATTGATATTTGAATCAACCATTAGAGATGGGTATGATTTGGGTTCATCTTCAATGACTGATACCTTTGGAAGCAGTGATTCTGACCTCAATTCTTATCCACCATCGAAGAAAATGAGGACATCCTGATCACTTCAAAGAAATAAGCCTTCATCTGGAAATTATATTGAAAATGTTTTCTTCTCGGTTGTTTCCGTTTGATTGTTTTGCGTTTGATGTAAGGTATGACACCTTATTTAGTGCAATTTTTCATTGGTATCTTTTGTTGCCCTTGTCAGTTTCTTTTATTAATTTGGACAAGAGAAGAAATTCTAGTAACTTATGGACTTAATCTACTGAGCAAAAGATATTTAAAACATAAGATCCGTGCTGCATCTTGTATGTGTTCTTTACCTTAGTTTTCTTGGCCCAAAAATAAGTAGGTGTTTGTTGAGATTCTGATTTTCCGCTATTTTAAACCTGATAGATCCATGCTATGTCTTACTGGAAAAAGAACAGGACATAATAAGTTTCGCCATAAGACTACTCAAGCAGCTTATTGCTGCAAATTTGTGAGTGATTGCCAAAGGCAGGTGATTTGCAGCTGAAAGAATTGGGATTACTATAAGTTTGTTCATAAGGCTACTCAAGTAGCAAAACCAATAAGTTTGGTTGTTGCAAGTTCTAGAATGTTGAAATTATTATTCAAGTTTATGTTTTGTACCTATTGCGAAACAATTTAATTAGAAGGGGGAGTCGTAGATTAGTTTATTTATTTATGTTTTTTATTCTATTTACTACTCTTTTTTTTTTTGGTATTAGAAAGCATATGACATGTCTTGTTGATTGTTTACTCATGGATATTTATTTGAATTTGTATTAGCTCATGTTTAATTTGTTAAGTTGCTAGTTTCATTGTGTGCTCTTTTCCTATTTTACTAAATTAATTGAAAAAGTTGAGTCAGATTTGCATCCCATGCAATCTGTGTTTTTGGGGTCTGATTGTAGTTATAATAGATACTGGCTTTTCTTGGGCCCTTGTGGTGCATATGATCCAGGCCATAGGAGGGTTTATTTTGAATCTTCTGAAAATGGTTACTGGGAGGTGATTGGTACCATAGAGGTACTCTTCTGAGCCTTTGTTTTGATGTGCAGCCCTTGCTTGTGAATTATATTTATTAGATGTATTTAAGGCTAAATTGCATAATCACCCTGGGGTTTGGGTCGTTTGCAAGAAGATCAAATCACCCCGTGAACTTTCAAAAAGTTTGTTTTTACATATGAATTTCGTCCTTTTAAAAAAAAAAAAAAAAAGTTTAAGGACGAAAAACGAACTTTCCATAGTTCAAGAATGAGAACTTCATGCAAAGCTTAGGGACAAAAATAATAGTTTAACCTTTATCTATAAAAAAAAAAAATAGTTTAACCTTTATTTTTCTATATTTATATTTTGTTTTGGCCTAAGGAAATTAGAACACTTAATGAGGTGCAGATAGGATTGATGGAAGTGTTGAGAAACACAGGCTTGAGGAATTGATGTGTGCATAGAGAACAGAGTGACAATATAGAGTAGTGCTTTGGGACTCCTGTGGTTGATTTTATACCTATCAACAGATCAACTATAAGGCCTAACTTCTACGATTCTGTAAGATAGCTATGGAATCTGCCATGCTTTATGGTGCCATTAGTTTGATTGTTGAGAAACATGCATATTCATATGATTGATGGAAGAATACATCTCTAAATAGGCTGGAACAGTGAGAGTATTTGTGCTGCCAATCTTGACAAGCTGGGATTCTCAGCCAACTACAGATAATTAGGATAACGCTTAATTGTATTTGGGCTTACAACTTTTCATGTATTTAAGTGAATGGTAAATTCGACAAATATTGTCCCAATGTAACATCGACCTACGTCTTACACACCACAGTTGTTTGATTTTGGGAGTTCTGTTGACTTCCTGTCCATGTTGTAAAACTACACTTGTGTCTGTGACCACATATTGTGGATATTTTCTATATATGTCTTCATCAAATAAAATACCTTTTCTTGTTTTATTAGAGAATCTGGATGATGTATAGCATTCACTTTATGTGCAGTCAGCCATGCCTGAAGAAGCGTTGATGGGTGCTTGGACAAAGTCTGCTCATAAGCTATGGGTCAAATGGCTCTGACACACCTCATCTATGGCAGAGCCATTGCAGGTTTTTTCCCCTTCAAATTCTCTTTGTAGTTATATCTTATTTTGCTATTAGTATCAAGAGGAGTTTCTGGGTGTAAATCTTACAGGTTCTTCACCGAACTGCACATGTTTATTCACTCTACTTCATAATTCTCACAGGTTTTTGCTGATTTTGTTGGTGCCATCAATGAGGACTGGTTGAATGAATGCAATGTTCAGCAAGTTTCCTATAATCTTGTTGAAAAGACCATTGCATCCTTTGCATCTATGCCCCAAACATCATCTGTGGTTGCACTTTGGTTGGTCAAATTGGATGCCTTAATTGCTCCCTACTTAAAAAGAGTTCATTATCAAAAGAAGCAAGAAATCAGTACCAAAGGTATAGTTCTTCTGTATTTGTCATATTATATGCATGTTCTTTAAAACATCATAAATTTCAACTCATGGGGCTTTCTGATTTGTTTATCAATATTTGCTGAATTGATTTTGGCTTAACTCCTTTCTTTTTTCCGTGCATAAGTTGAGAAAGTATAGCTGGATTGTTAATAATTTGGATTTTACAATTTAGTTATGGTCCTTTTGGAACTACTGTCATTGTGGATGCAACTTTATTTATGATGATAGGTAAATGATGTCCTTGTGCAGTATTATTTATTGAGTAATATTCACTGTTACTAAAAGTAATATGGAAGTTGGAAATAGCTGCTTAAGGACTTCTTTCTTTTTTCCACCTCAAGAAATAAGGAGGAGTTTCCATTGAACTTCTTTTCTTTAATTTTTAATGGGAAGTGTTTTCTGGAGACGATTCTCTGGCAAACAAATGGCTATAGAAATAGTTGTTAAATGTAATCTTTAAAGTGAAATTTTACTTACCAAAAAGAAAAAGGAAAGAAATTAAAGAATTCTCCATGTAATATGAATTAGTTCAACAAAAAATTAAGAAAATAATAATAGAATTAAACCTGCAGGCAAGTCACTTCATTGTGGAAAATTTTTCTGATTTAACAAGTGGGCTGTAAGCTATTCTGTTCATTGAAGATTTCTTTATACTTCATTTGGTTGAAATGGTTTATGTGTAGTATAATCAACCATCTATTCCTTTCCTTTTAGATCTCGAGTTCGCCTTGTCTGTCTTCCTTATGGTGGTAATTTGCTAGGCTGATTCAATCTGGCATGGCACATGTCCATTTGACAAACTGTTGATGGTAGAATACTTCAAACCTTCGTTGAAAAGATTGATAAGGTGTTTTACCTTTTTAATCAAACATTACTTGCTTCTCTTAATGAACTCTATCTTACTAATAATAAGATTGCTTAGTTGTGATTTTGTTCCCATAGAGAGGTTGGATTCTGGAAATAGATGTGAGTTTGTGGTTGAAATTATGATGAATATTGGTTTTGCACTTGGATATTTTTTGTGACTTCTCTTTTGAATATCGAAGTACATTATCAGCTAAAATGCTCTTTTGCATTTCAGGTAGGCGTGCTCCAAAGCAATCAATCCAGTTTTCTTAAGGAGCTAAGGAGCTATTGCAAATAGGAATTGGTAATTTCATGTCTGGGGTATTGAGGAACTTTTTTCATGCTCGTTTTTCTCATTGTCACAATATACCTAAATGTCTGTTGTGGCGGAATCAGTGAACAATTGCTGGCTATAGTGGCTTTTAGTTTTGAGGGGCATCACTGATGCTTTTTGGGTCTGAACAGAAGGGGCTGATAGCAATATCTTTCTTGTACAAAGCACTGCTGTTGACTCCATTCCTTTTTTGTTGTCAATATAAATTGATAATCTGAGCTATTAGATTTGTACCGCAGTAGAGTAGATATATTCAAGAAAGTTAAGGCTTTGGTTCATTAACTATCATGAACCCTCTTAATTCTATACTTATATGTAGTTGCGGCCTCTTACAATTTTTTGTATTGAGAGAATAAAATTTTGTGAATGTCTACTTTTCAATCTACTTAACAAATGGAGGAATAAATCTTTGCCAACGTACACTTCTTTTATTTATTCCCTCTTTTTCCTTTTGCCTCTATTGCAATGTACATGGAACAAGATTTCTTGTATGAAATTTGGCATTTGTCTTTGCTTTTTTCTTGTTTTTTAATGCAAAATAATTAGACAGAAAATGAAATAGATTTTGTTGAGTTAGAGGGGGATTTTCTCTCAATGCAGTCACTAGTTGCTTGTCAGTTTAACAATATTTTTGTTTATGCTTTTTACCTTGCTGTGTCAGATCAATTTGTTGTATCTGATTTCAGATAATTGTATGTGTTTTTCTGTGGTTAGAATGAAATACTGATTCATCCCAAAAAAAAACAGGGAAGGACATTCCCTTCCAATGGGTACTCTGCAACTAGAGAAGAAAACTAGCTGCAAAAGAAATAAAAGATTAAAGCTTAAACTCACTGAGAATGACCTTGCAAGTAATCCTATATGTCTGATTCTTATTTATTTATTTATTATTATTCTTTAATCTCTTAAGCACACGCCCTTGTTGAACTCCAAAACTCTAAACTGAGAAGATGAGATATTTGTATTTTGTATACGGTTTGGCTAAAAGTCAGCTGTGCTTTATTGTTTATTTCCAGTGAAATACTTTGATAGCATCCGGTTGCAGACATTTCCAAAGAGTTTGATGGGTTTTATTTATATGCTGCGAATTATAACTTGAGAAATTCTATGCAGAGTACATTGAATATTGCTCAAGGAAGTGCTAATATATATTGATTTAAGGATAGGTGATGTTTCATAAATGTAAATGAAAGTTATATGTTAAAGTCCTTAATTTCCTCTCTTCATTCAAAACAAGGACTGCAATTTAAATAAGCGTAGGAAAGATGGGAGTAAATAGTAAGGGCACAATAAAAAGGATATTTTGACCATATGCATGGGAAATTGACCTTGTACTCCGGACCAATGATAAGAAGCCAACTCATTAATAAAGCTAACATAATTGTAAAGCATACACGCCATCAAACAGTGATAAAAGTTAAAACACAAATCTATTATATAAACTAATAGGTGAAGCTTAGAGATTTTTTTTTGTCTCCTCCCAAACTTGCCACGTCAGATTTGCTCTTCCCATATCATTCCCAATCTGATGGCCCACTTTCCTCTTTATTTTGTTGGGCTTTTGTGATCCGGCCCACTTCCTTTTTTATTTTGTTGTGCTTTTATTATTGTAACGTTTTTACCCTAAGTTTTCTCTCTCATCCCACATTTTCTCTTCTCTCTGCCTCACCTCCGCCTCCATCATCTTCAGCCGTTAAACTCCCCCCATCTTCCCGTGTGATTTTTTGACTTCCCCATTAAATCCAACCTTTTCTCTTCTCTCTGCCTCACCTCCGCCTCCATCATCTTCAGGCGTTAAACTCCCCCTCCATTTTTTGACTTCCCCATTAAATCCAACTCGCCGTTTCGCCCCCCCTCCAACCCTCTCTCTTTCGACTCTTCCTCTCCCCATCGTTAATTCCCTCTCTTGCCGCCCCTCATTAAAATCGTAGAGGTTTCCTATTTAAACCCACATAATCTTGGCTATGGGTCGTGGGTCTCGGTCAACAGTGATTATCGGTGATTAAAAACCTTTTCAGTGTGTGCACGTTTTGTGTTATGGGTCGTCATTTTGTGATAGCTTTGGCTCTTTTAGGCCAATGGATTGAGCTCTTCTGATATTGCTTGCAAGGTGTTTGTCAAAATTCTTGACCATTCCACAACAACCCAAGGTGAGTCTTTTTTATTTTTATTTTCCTGCGAAAATATAACTATTCGCCTGTTTGTTTGGTGGCTGGATCTTGACAACGACCGTGACACAAACTGGGGATGCTTGCTAGCTGAATAAAAAATTATGTGTCCATTGCAAGCTCGGCTTGAAGTTTGGAAAAGATTGGTACACAAACTCTAGAAAACCACCTTCTTTTCTCTCTCCCTCCAATTACGCATTATTATTTTGGTGTAGACGAAACTACCAAAACTTTTTGTTACACGCATGCAATATGTTTGATAAAATAGCTAAGTGCTTTGTTATTCTTTTATAATTTGATTTTGTTCTTTTGGTGGTTGTAAAATTGGGTTATATGTCCGGAGAATAGAGTCAGTGCCTTTTTTCCAAACTTCTAGAGTGAGTAGTTATTTATTCTCAAATACCCATGGCTTATTTAGTTACCCCAATTTCACTAATATCTATTCCTTTGATATGTGAGTAGAAATGTGGTTCGTTTTCATGTTCATATTTATTTTCGCCTATCTGCTTTGTAAACTTCCAAGTAAGCCAAATAAGAGACAGCTGAACATGATTATATACCAAGATGAACCTTCAGCCCAACTATAGACAAAAAAAAAGAAGATAAAATTTGAAGTTGATCATGTAAGACCACAGACTATGCTTTATGATAAAAGATTTTCCTCATTTTAATGGAATTTTGCTTTCTAATAATATCTTTAGCTTTCATTTGACAATTCTTCATTCTTGCTTCAATATTCTTCAATATCTCACTAATAGAAAGAATAGATAGTTAAGAAAGGACAATTCTTGGTCAAGTTAGTATGAAAATAAATTACGCATAAGGGGTTGTTGTCTTACTATATATTTTTATATTACTTGAACCCAAAAAATTCTGTTGGACAAAGAGGACATTTGCAGAACTTTGAGCAAAGACAAAGAAGTTTGGTCCAGGAACTTGAAGGCTCTCAAGGTATGGGGGAGGCTATGAAATGAGGAGTATATGTTTTAATGTAAAAGAAAAGACCAACTTTGATCTTAGTGTCAGAAGTGAGGTTGAATAGGTCTTTTGAGGGCAATAGATTTTGCAATAAAGATCTTTAGAGATTCCATGATTAATCATGTGGAAGAAATGTAATTTTTTCTGTACCTTTCTGCTAGGGAGGACAAGAAATATGATTGTAATTTCTGACTAATATCTAAGATGGGATGCCTATAAAAGTTTGGGGTTCAGACCTCTCTCTTTCCATTCCCTCTTTAGAGTATCATATGGATAGAAACCTGGATCCATTGGGGTGATTGCTTGCATATACATTTGAAATCAATCTCCTTCATGATAATACATTAAATAAATCATGGTGTATGTAGCTTTGTAAGAGAAAATTATATTAAATAATTGCAAGCATTAAGTTAATTGAGTAAATATAAATCTAATTATAGTAAAAAGGGTGTGTTTCCACTTTAAGATAACTATTGAGCTATTTGATAAAATGTGCTTGAGCCACACCTTTTGTTCTGATTCTAGAATTGTAGTACATGCTTTTTATACAATTGCCATTTTGAAGGCAAGATGCTCATGTCATGTAAATCATTTTCATGCATAGTTAAAGTGCAACCAAACTTGCATTTATCCTTTTGTTCCTTAACAAATCTTGGTGAAATTCTTAATTTATTGAATACTCCCTGTTTTCTTTTTTTATTTAAATAATTCTTTTATTCCTAGGGACAAATGTTTATGGAAAAATGTAGCAGCATGAATGTAGTAGGAAGTACTCGGTACTAATTCTGAGGAACATCTTGCTCTGTCCTATCTGATTGTCAACTACTTGCAAGCATTTTTTTACGTTTTCTTTATGAACTCAAAATCGTAGGATAAATTTAATTTGGAGCATTCATTTAGTTGTAAATTATTTTTAAAAAGAAATACACGAAAGATAAATAACAGAGCTAAAAATACATGAAAATACAAAGAATGTAGATCTTTAATTCATATGTACCATTTTAATTCATCTATGAAAGTATGCTTTTAAAACATAGATACCATAGCCTAATTTCTCGACATTGTAACAGTATTGCTGCTCTCAACAACTTAAGCAAGAAACCAAATGGGACACTACCCTTCTCTGTGAGCAGTAAATGCACTATTGTCTCTTCAGAATCTGTATCAAGTTGTACATTGTCTTTTTTGAGCGAGTTTACATAACCGATTTGTAATATATATTATAGAAGTACTTATATAAAAAAATATATATATATATACTCTGGAAGTAATTGTTGTGGTTTGCTTAATTACCTTGCCTTACATCCCATGCTGGACTTTAGAAAAAGAGATTATTGATGTATCTTCTTTAATCACATAGTGGTAGTAATTTTTCGATGTGAGTTCTTGGTTGAAATTATGATGCATAGATATGCACTTGGATATTTTGCTGAGATCTGTTTTGAATATCTAAGTTACATTATATGCTAAATGATCCTTGGCATTTCAGGTAAGTATCCTGCAAAGCAATCAATCCATCTTCCTGAAGGAGCTTATGCAAGTAGGAATTGGTAACTTCATATATGAGGCATTGAGGAACTATTTACGTGCTCATTTTTCTCATTGTCATAATGTCATCCAAATATCTATTGTGGAAACAGTGAACAGTTGCTGGCTATAGTGGCTTTTAGATTTGAGGGGTATTACATATGCTTTTTGGGTATGAATGGAAGAGGATGATTGCAATATCTTTTCTTGCACAAAGTATTGCTCTTTACTACATTTTTGTTTTGTTGTCAATATAAACTGGTAGTCTAAACTCTCTTAATTCTATACTTTTATGTAGAGTTGCGGCCTCTTAGAACCTTTTGTATTGAGGGAATAAAATTTTTGGTTATTCCTCACATAACCTTTTGTATTGAGGGAATAAAATTTTGTAAATGTCTACTTATATATTTCAATGTGCACAGTCAAGAAGAAACTGATAACAGGTGTGCTTTGCCCAGTCTGTCACCAATGCATGGATTGTCGAACTGCTCTGCCACTTTAAGTCATGATTCTTTGAATCCAATGTAAAGAATAAGTGAAAGTGGTGCTAATTATTTCAATGATCTTGATAGAAAGAAAAATGATGTAATGAAAAATGCCATGGCCCGTTTGGTTACCATCTCAGCCAACATCCCATTTTTTTTTTCTTTGGTAAGATCTGCAATGTACACAACACGTGTTTGATCTGTTCCAGTAGAAAACCTATATAAAAAATGCAGTTTTCTCATGTTAATTGATTGAGTGATATTTATAAAACAATTTAAGCTAGATAAATCACTTAAAGAAATAATTATCTTGATTAATATAAGAAATCAACAAATCAAATCAATAACATTGTTCTAATAAAATCTGTTTCAGCCTTATATACCCAAGAAAGATGTTGGACCATGCTACCTGGATACTTCAAGCTTGACACTTCAACTTCCTGCATCTAAAGCGACAAAGATTTATATTTTCTAATCTTTATCATTCCTATCTTTTGTTCTTTTGTAGTAACTATTGTTTCACAGCCTTTGTGCAAATGGGATTAAAAAAGAATGTAAAAAAAAAAGGGTGAAGTATGGTTGTTGGCAATTTGACTTTATATGTATCATTCCATTTATACTTAAATGGCCATACAATATTTATTCCATTCGAATTTATGTTCTGTCAATTTTTGGAATGGTTAATGGACTTTCAATTTCCTTTTTGAATTCGAGAATTTCCTTTTTTATTGTTCCTTTGTTTGGAAAGCATCTAATACAAAATTGTCGAAGGATCCTTCGTCATACTACTTTAGGAACAAAAAAATTCCGTCTATCCAACAAACAAGAATGCAATAAGGAGGGAGTTGGTCATTGGGACCGTGATTTTCCATACCCTTATGGAAATGATGAATTATATGTCAAATGCAAGATGTGTTCAATCGACTTGGAAATTTATAAATTAGCAAATAAATTATGGTAGGATTTAATGTAACCTTATGTTATGCCTTGAATTAGAATGATTTATAATGTGTCTGAATAATTTACTCTTTATAGCCCATTGTTTTTTTATTGAAGTTGTAATTTTTATTAACTACGTAAAATATAGATATGAATAGTCACTTTAACAAATACATTATTAAGGTGGATTATTGATTTTCCCATATGAAAAAAAATCCGCGCATCGCGCGGGTCCCACGACTAGTAATATATAATAGCAGAAGACATGAGCGTTAAAACCTAGAAGGTCTTACATCATGACAAGTGACATGTCTATATATCTTTTAAATTTATGAAATGATACGTTTTTTAAATTTTCTAAGTTGTTTGCATGTCTATCTATCATTTAAATTTATGAAATGATACGTTGTTTAAATTTTCTAAGTTGTTTGCATGTTTATCTACGTTGTTTAAATTTTTGAAATGTTATTTTAAATCAAAATAGCATTTTTCTATTTAAAGGTTGAAAATCTGTATCAAAATTACGATTCCAAGCTACTTGCATCTGTTGAGATTTATTTTTTTTCTTCTTTTTTTGAGGTTTCCACATTGAAATCGTAAGTCCTAAAATCGTGTTTTAGAAACACGATTTCAGAAGAAAAAAATAATAATAAAAGAAGAAGAAGAAGAAGAAAAGAAATGTTATTTTCCCAATTAATATCATAACAGTGTTAATTTAAATAATTAATATTAAAATAATATTATTTTGTAAAAAAATTCCAACCCACCTCAAAATAAATTCTTGGCTCCGTTCCTGGTTTTAACTACGCATTGATGGGTCTTCTTTTGGAAAGCGAGGTATATTGAGAAGTAGTGAATTGATCCAAAACAGCCATGGTCAATTGGTTAAAGCATTTCGTGTGAGTTTGGGAGGAGTAAAATACGTCAACTTTTTGCTTATTTTATGGATCCAATGCGGAACCGTAAAAAGTCAAGCTTATTTTCGATCTCAATTTAGCTTTTTATTTTGAGTGGTGTTATTTCCACATTACTTTATTATATTTCCACATCATTAGTGTAAAAATATAAAAGAATGGTGTGAAAATATCATTTCCCTTTCTTTTTTGTTATAATACTTCTTGTTATAGTATTTTCAAGATGTCATCCAAAAAAAGAAAAGAGAGTACCCAACTTATCTTATTTCCTTGTTATTTATTTATTTATTTTTAAGCCAAACGAACTTTTATACTAGATCAATGGGGATAGCAACCAAGGTAGTAGCTGAAACTTGGCAGTGAGAGAGAGATGGGTTGCAGTTAGCTTTAAGCTTGGTAACTGATATGCTTGAAATTGAGTTGTACATCGAAACAATTATGCACTTCTTGAAAAATCCTAACTTGGCTAAGGATTTGTTAAGCCTCATACCTAGTGATTATAGGTGATTAATCACACAATTCTGTCAATGTGACTATGTGAGCGGAGTTGTAAAGCTAGGATGCTACCAGTCGGAATATTTTGTTATTAATCGTGTACATCCCTAGCAAATAGCAATGTCCTTTTTTTTTTTCAAAATAAATAAATAAATTAGGAGCAATGTCTTTTTGTGGTAGCTTCTAGGATTTTTAATTCTTTGCTGCAATGTTATCCTTTATTTAACACCTCTAACAAAAGAAAGACATTGTATGTTCTTGTTAGGTTTTAGATGTTGCTAATTCTATGTGACAAAATTAGAGTAAAAAATATTTGAAATTAATGTAATTAAGTTAGGTTAGAATATTTGTGTCAACAATATGCGAAGTTGTTGAACAAAATCTAAAGAATATAATTTTGCTCAAGCAATAGATGGACTCGCTCAAGTGTAAATATGAAAGAAGGTAGAAACTTCATTAAACTCTTGCTCGAGCGAGATTGCCTAGAATCAAAATCTGAGTTTTGCTAGTAGTGTGATTTCTCCAAGGCTTTATCTTACTTATATAAGACACCCTTAAGCACAATTTTCTATAGAGAATGTTGTCATACTCAGAGTCATACCAAGCCAATCTAGAAAATCTTCTCCTTGAGCACAAATTGACAAAATGCCTCTTGTGTTTTGATCTTATACAGTAAAACCAATTGTGTTGATCTTGATACACATTGAGCTTAAACAGAGCTTGAAACCACATAGTTTATTCTCAAACAGTGGGTCGTTGTTATTGAGTTTTGGGTTGCGAATAAGGTTCATTCATGGAGGAGATTCACTTGGGAAGATTCCAGAAAATTCTTTAGGCACTAAGGTGAAAAGGAAAACAAGGCGTTTGTAAAGCTTCATTAGATAGTCTAGCTATGTAAAAGTTTTGTTAATAGACTATTTGTAATTGTCTTTCTTAAAGTGAATTTTCTACAAGACTATATCCTTGAAATAGTTTTTTCATTGAAAAGGTTCTTCATTATTTTTTCACTTGTCGCCAAATTTTTTGTGCCTTTTCCTACTTCATTTATTATTGTTTTGATTTGGTAATCACTGTTGTGGTTGAATTATTGTGTTAGAAATATTTGTGTGAATAACTTCTTGAATTAATCTAATTAACCTGTTGATACTAAATAGATTTTTGGGAGAGGATCCGTCCTCCAATATCCTCCCATTTTTATCTAGTATGGCTGCTTAAAACACTCATTGTAAAATTAAATAAATGCAATTGTCATATATTCCTTAGTAAGCAAGGATAAAATATAAGACTTACAAAAAATAAAAATAAAAGGATAAAATACATGATATGGAAATACATGAGATGTTTTTACTCAAGGAAGAAAAAAGAAGTAGACAAATAAGGATTGAAATCCGGTACAATAATTTTAGACAATCGAGATAAAAAATTTATTAAAAATTATATAAAAAAATTACTTTTAATTTGGATGGTCAAAATAAAAAAATAAAAAACTAACTTTTCAATCTCGATGTCTAATACTATTGCAGCGAATCTCCGGGTCCAACAAAAAGATGGTTCTTTTACTAATTTTAACAGGAGACACCCCCTCTTCCCCCATTGTTTTGTGCCACTTGTTTTCAAAGTACCAGGCCACCAGTGGTTTCCCCAATTCAACTTCAAAATTCTATCTCATGTCTTGGTTTTTTGACTTTGTTGCTTGTGGCTCTACGTCATTTTTGGATAGGGTAAACCATGGCATTATGTGTTCTTTCTTAATTTCCAAAGAGGTTGTTACTTTCTTTATTTCTCTGTATATTTTTCTTGGATCAGACAAAGAATCTACCTTGAATTGCTCATCAATCACTATCCTATATAGGGATGCAAATGCATCCAGTACTTGAGATATTATATAGAAATTAAATAGATCACTCAAATGGAAATGACTTTTTTTTCACCTCATTTCTTTTTCTTAGTTTAATAACTTTAAGTGTCAGTATTCATCCCAAAAGAATAATAATCGAGATAGTCTAATTGTTTTTTGTTAGAATGAGCCGCCCTCAGAATATGTTGTCATTTCAATGATATAGTGACACACAAGAGAAGCGCCAATTGGAAGTCCGGGACAAGACCTGAAAGGAAACATGCAGGAACGTCTAAAGAGAAATTTGGACAAGTAGAGTTGCGTTTAAAACAAAGAATGAAAGATAGGAACTGGTGGAATTGATATGTTTATGAATCATTCACTATAATTAGAAGGGGTCATTAGTATAGTAATGGTGAAGATAAAGTCTCGAGCTGTTAATTGATTTTAGAGTGTTTTCGGTAAGCCCTTCTAAATGGATCAAGTTAAAGAAATATTACAAGGTTTTAATTTACCTCATGTCTAGAAAGTAACACCTATAAGATTTCCAAGAAGCAATGCTAATTGCTACACACACTAAACGGATTATATGTATATATATTTTTATTTGGCCCGACAAAAAAAATAAAACATTTATTATTATTAGAAAAATTACTATCTACTTTGAATGAGAAAACAATTAATATAGAGACATTAATAGCTTCTCATATGTAATCTTTATATCAAAAATCATATATAAAATGATGCAACAATTTTGATGTATACTACGAGATATCATTGTTTAATTATGTTTGACACTTCATTAATCTATTAGAAACTAATAGAAAAATAAGATTAAATAAAAAGATTTTATTTATATATTTTTTTCTAAAACGGAAATTCAACTCTAAAACACACACACAATACATATGAGACAGAGAGAGGAAGATAATCGAACCCACGCCCAATTAGGTGAGGAATGGAAAATATACCACTGAATTAACCGTTGATGTAACTTTTTAATTCTACGTGAAAAGATAAAGGGTACCCCAATTTATTGCAAGTCTACAAACAAAATAAACTCAATTTTATGATTTCAAAACATCCTTTAATTCACAGAAGTGTGCAAAATCAGTTAATAGAGGCTCCTGTCCTTTCCATGCCAAATAGTAAAATACTTAAATATCTATAAATTCAATACAGTTCATACTTATGCAAGTCCTTAAAGTGGTCGAAATTATTATGTTTTAACATAATTAGAGTGTGTTTGAGTAAATTTATTCCTATTGACTTATTTTGTTTTTCTAAATTGTATATGAAGTTCTTTCTTCTTGTGTAATTATTCACTACTCTATTGTAGGTAACTTTAATTACATGTTGGAGGAGGGCCGGCCCAATTATTTTGGGGGCCTCAAGCAAATCTCAAAATGAGGCTTTTTTTTTTTTTTTTTAATATAAGTAATGATTTTTATTTTTATTTTTGCAATATTTTGAGGATGATCCCAACTGCACAAAATGCACACACTAATGCTCAACAATGGTGGGTAAATTATTCTTCTCAAAGGTCATAACTTCATCTACATATCAAATTTCACTTGACTTCAGGCACAAATTTTATTGCATACTTTAAGATAAAATATCTTTTATCACAAACATATTTGATCAAAGAATTATCTTTTTTTTTATTAGATGGATTTTTATTGAAACAGAAAGATAAAATTTGAGAAGAGAAAGAAACCCATTTCAAAAACTTACAAGAGAGAGAGAGAGAGAGAGAGAAAGAGAGAGAAGGGTAGCGCCTATTACATAGAAGAGAGAGAAAAAAAAAATTGGACCCTAGAGAAAAGGAGAGAGGGGCCTTGGAGAGAGAGAATTGCTAGGAAGAGGAGATAAAAAAAAATATATATATATATATATATATATATATATATAGAAATTGGGGCCTTCCACAATCTCTCTTTGACCAAAAAAAAAATAGACGTGGTCAAAACAAAAATAGAATTGCTGGGAATTGTAAAACAAAGAAAGAAAGGGAACACGTTAGGGGAATTTTGACCACTTAAGAACATATTAAAAAAATATAAGATATAATAATATATATAATATATATATATATATATATATATATATACCTACTTAAAAATAAAAATGAGGCCTTGCTCTAGGTTGGGGCCTCAAGCAATGGCTTATCTTGCTTAAAGGTAGGGCCGGGCATGGTTGGAGGTTAGAGTGATAGTCTAGTGGTACCGCATCCTCGTATTTAGGGTTCAAATCTCATCTCCCTATTTTGGTTAAGGAAAAAAAAAAAAAACCTTCAATTACAAGTTTCTTGAAGAAGGTTGTGTATACTTGTATTATTCTATCAATGATAATATAAAAAATGGATTGAGAAATTCAATGAAAGTGACAAAACCACTAGAGATGTCCCTCGTCCACTTCCGTAACATTAACGTTTATAAAATATATGAAGTTTGGGATCGTAGGAAACTTTTCTTTTGAGGTAATCATTCTTAACACTTTTTTTCTATTGGTAATATAATCTTGCACTCCTCAAAGATTTTTTTTTTGTTTTTTTGATAATCAGATAGAAAATTTTATTCAAGAAACAGGGAAGATTACAATTGAGGTCTAAAGTTAGGGAAGGAATATACATTAGACCTACAGCTATCATCCAACAAAATATTTGCCAATGAAGGTGGGCCAGCACCAAAATCAAAGGAACCAGTGAGGTGATTTTGCAAGGACCAGGTGGCTAGTTCATGGGCAGCACGATTAGCCCCTCTTCTTACCCAAATAAATGAATAATCAGATAGAAGAGAAGTTAAACGGCAAATTTCAGATAGACAGCTAGAAATTCTCCATGGCACATCCAAATTCTGAGTCCTCAGCGCCTCAATACACGTTTTGGAATCACCTTCTATAACAACTTTTATACCAGTAGTGGAGAGCAACAATTATCCCAATGGACACTGACATGTCAGACTGTCCCAAAGTAAAACTAAGAGCAACTGGAGACAAAAGTGGCCATCCTTTTGAGGATGGAAAGTCAGGCAGCCGTAGTAATAAAAAGATGAAAGACACCCATCTAATCCAGTCTGGGGAGATGGATACCGATCAAGTCCCTACTGTGGGAGGGGCAGCTTTGGAAAACAAGGACCCTATCTCTCCTCTTGGAGTACGAATAGGGGTTAGCTACAAGGAATCATTGCTTGGTGAGCTGCCTGGGGCTTATGAACAAGCCTTTTTTGGTCATGGTATGGAAGATGATGGTGGAATGATTTCGGATGAAGATGAAGATATAGAACCACCTGAGGAGGGTGAAGTGATTGTCAAGTTCTCTAAAGAACTTAAGCAGCAAATTAGAGAGCCATGGAGTACCTCCTTGATTATTAAAGTTTTTGGGCGATCTGTTGGTTATATGTTTCTAGTTAACAAGTTGAAATTTTTATGGAAAGCTGCTGGGAATTTTTCTTGTGTGGATCTTGGTTTAGGCTTCTTTCTTGTTAGATTTGATTCTCGGGATGGCTTTGAAGATGTCCTAAAAGGAGGTCCTTGGTTTATTGGGGAATACTTTCTCTCACTAAGACCATGGGTCCCTGACTTCAGAGCATCGGAAGCAATCGTTTCTTCAGTGGCAGTGTGGGTGCGGTTGCCGGAATTGCCAGTAGAATACTATCAAAAGGATTCGCTAATGCATATTGGCAAAGGGATTGGACCAGTCTTACGAGTGGATTACAATACGGCAGCTGGAACTCGTGGGCGTTTTGCTCGCATTTGTATCCAACTGGATCTTGATAAGCCACTGGTGAAAACTATTAGAATAGGGAAACTTAAGCTTGCAGTGGTTTATGAGGGGATAGGCCTTTTATGCTTCCATTGTGGGAAAATTGGCCATCGGATTGATCGTTGTCCTAGTCGGTGCCCAGAGAATATTACCACAACCACCCCACCGGTTGATGTTAGCACGCCTGAGGAAGAAGCAGCAAATAACTTTGGGCCTTGGATGCTGGTGCAAAGGAGGAAAAGACAAAACAATAATGCCGATAATCGTGGAAAGGCAGTGCCACAAACTGCCAAAGCCGCAGGCGTTGATGCCAATACTGGGAAGGATAAGCTTAACAGGGAAGGGCGTTTGCCACGTAATGGACTCTCAAAGCATCAAGTAAAAAATTCGGCCTTGTCAAATGGCAAAAAAGTCCAACTTGAAGAGCCCAAGAAGAATGACTCAAGTGTGTTGCCCTTTAGTGATCCTGCTGGGCCGAGTTCCCATTTGGAAGCCCAAACCTCACTCAAATACCAAAACCAGACCTCCCTTCAATCCCAAGCCCATATTCAAAGCCCAGAACAGGTTAGTAAACCTAACTTACCTTCTATCCCACAGGTGCCTACAGCACCAGCCGCACCAAAACAACAGGAAAAGGATCTACTCTCTCTTCGGCCTCAAATACCAATTCGGCATGACAAGCACCAAATGGGGTTTGATTCCAATGTTGAAGGGACCTACGAAGTGGAAAATTATCTTGAAAGGTCAGACAATCCTTATAACCGAAGACATAATAGAGCTCATCAGGAAGGATCCTCTTCACGTGTGGGGTTGGTACGAGACAGAGATAGCTCAAGCTTGGGCAGAAATTTCACCAGCAATTCCAACAGTCGACTCTCTAGATCACCCTCTCCTAACCGATATGGTATGGCTCCAGGAAATCAGTCCATTTTGGAATTTTCAAGCAGACATACCGAGGATAGACGGGGTGCATTGTCCAGTGAGAATTCGCTCTCAGCCATCGCCGGAGCTGAGATTCACTCAATTTCTCGAGGAGGTGTACTGTGCAACTCTGCCCGAATTCGAAGAGAGGAAAGTGATTCTCTCGACACCCATCATGTTTTACTGGCAAGGGAACAGGGCGTCACTAAAAATGGCTCAAGCTGCGAAGTGCATTCCTCGCTTTGCGATAATAATTCAATGTTCAGAGAAGTCAAGCCAGGGATTCCTGTCGTACAAGTTCACAATGGAAGCAATACTGAACAACCTTTGGGAGATGTGGCCAGAGAAGGCCTGGAATGCAATGGAAGCGGAAGGCAGCCTGTTTCCGTCAACCAACCCTCCATTTATGTCGATTAACGAAATTGGAGTGAATGTGCTTACTTGGAATTGCCGAGGAGTACTCAACCCTTGCTTTCGCCGAGCTTTACTTGATTTGCTCAGGATTAATTCTCCAGCTATCCTTGTACTGACTGAAACAAGACTTGGAGGGAATAGGGCAGTGGATTTGGCTAAGACTTTGCCTTTTGATGGATTCCTTTGCACCAACACCATTGGCTACGCAGGAGGGATTTGGGTAATGTGGAGCTCAGATTTAGTGGAGGTGGAACACTTATGCTCTACAGAACAAGAGATACACGTCTCAGTTAAGGTAAGAGGCTCTAATACTCTCTGGCTTTTGTCTGCTATCTATGCGAGCCCTCGTAGGTCTGAACGTAGAATTCTTTGGAATAATTTATCTGTGATTGCTGACCTTCATAATCTGCCTTGGGTAATGGTTGGGGATTTCAATGACATCCTTTCTTGTGATGAAAAATGGGGGGGTAATAGACCTGTAGCCAGTAGAATTAGGGAATTTAGAGACTGTTTAAATTCTTGCAGTATGATTGATATGGGATTTTCTGGGCCTAAATACACTTGGAGTAATTGCCATGATTTTTCTTCTTTAATCATGGAGCGTCTTGATAGGGTTGTGGCTAATTCTGATTGGAGACTGTTATATCCTGATGCATCTGTTACTCATTTACCACGCACACACTCTGATCACTGCCCATTATTGTTATCTCTTTGCCCTGTTCACTCTTGCTCATTTCCCCGTCCTTTTCGGTTTGAAAATATGTGGTTATCCCATCCTGATTTTATCAATGTTGTGATTCGAGCTTGGGCTTCCCCAGTCTCTAATCTTGCTGGTACTTTTGCCATATTCACTGCTCTTGTTTCTGTTTGGAATAAATTGGTTTTTGGTAATATTTTTCAGAGAAAGAAACGGGTCCTAGCTAGAATGTCTGGTGTTCAAGGTGCTCTGGCTTCCAATCCATCGGACTCCTTGTCTAGGTTGGAGAAGTCTCTTAGAGAGCAATATCTTAACATCCTTAACCTTGAAGAGGATTTTTGGGCGTTGAAATCTAGAGTTGGGTGGGTGGTTGATGGGGATAGAAATACTAAGTTTTTCCATACTTCCACTATTGCTCGTAGAAGACATAATAAGATCGATAGAATCCGAAACTGTGTGGGGGATTGGATCACTGACCCTGTCCTTATTAGTCAACATATCCAAAATGGGTTTTCTGAATTGTTCACCACTTCTCATGTTTCATCACTGGATGGAATTTGCCTCCCTCTATGGGCTCCTAGAATTTCAGATGCTGAGGCCTTGATTCTACTTTCCCCTGTTACTGCTAGTGATGTAAAAGATAGTCTTTGGTCCTTTAAGCCTTTCAAGGCTCCAGGACCTGATGGCCTCCATCCTGGATTTTTTCAAAGGTGCTGGCCTCAAGTTGGGGAGTCTATAGTTAAGGAAGTTTGCCAGGTTTTTTCTAGTGGTAGAATGCCTGAATATTTGAACAAAACACTGATTGCCTTAATCCCTAAGTGTAATGGCCCTGAAACTCTAAACCAATTTAGACCCATCAGTCTTTGCAACACTGTCTACAAGATTGTCAATAAGATCATTGCGAATAGAATTCGACCTCTTCTTAGTAACCTTATCTCCCCCTTCCAAACGGCTTTTATTCCGGGAAGAAGAGGTGTTGACAATGTTATTATTGCCCAAGAGCTCATACATTCTCTTCACAAGAAGAAAGGTAGAAAGGGATATTTTATTCTTAAGATTGACCTTGAGAAAGCCTATGATAGGCTTGAGTGGAGCTTCATTCGTGAGGTTCTCTTGTTCTTTAACTTCCCTAATAGGGTAGTTGATCTAATCCTTGAGTGTGTCTCTTCTTCTTCAATTTCCATTCTCTTCAATGGAGGTCAATTGGAGGTTTTTAAGCCTACTAGGGGTATTAGACAGGGTGACCCTTTATCTCCCTATTTATTTATCCTTTGCATGGAATATCTAAGTCTTAAAATCTCTGATGCTTGTAGGGATAAAAGTTGGAAGCCTATCAAAGCTTCTAGGAGTGGCCCTGCCTTCTCTCATCTCTTTTTTGCAGATGATCTTTTACTTTGTGCTGAGGCCTCTGCTAGTTGTTGTCATACTATTGCTAGAGTTTTGGATGATTTTTGTTCTCATTCTGGGCAAAAGATCAACCTAACTAAGTCCAAAGGCTTCTTTTCCCCTAACGTTGCTCCTCACATGAGGCAACAACTTTGTGATATTCTTGGGGTGGCTAGTACACCAGATCTTGGTAAATACCTAGGATTCCCTCTCCGGTTGAATGGTAGAAATGCTAGAGATTTTAGGTTCATTGTTGATAAAGTGCAATCTAAGCTCTCTAGTTGGAAATCCAAGCTTTTATCTCCTGCTGGTAGGGTTGTGTTAATACAAGCTGTCACATCTTCTATCCCTGCTTACTATATGCAAAATGCAGCTTTACCTAGCAGTATTTGCTCTGAGCTTGATAAGCTCAACAGAGATTTTCTTTGGGGTTCTAATGAGGAAAAGAAAAAAATGCATATGGTTGGTTGGGATAAGATTTGTAGACCTAAGAAAGATGGAGGATTGGGTCTTTATTCAGCAAAACCTAGGAACATAGCTTTACTGGCTAAACTCAACTGGAGACTTGTTGAGGAAAAAGACTCTTTATGGGCTAAAACTTTGTTAGCTAAGTATTGCCCCAATGGTCCATTAGACATCAATGAGAGAACTAGTAGGAGTGGGTCTAGCAATTGGAGAGGGTTGAAAATGGGGCATGAGATTTTTAGAAAAGGTATCCGTTGGGTTGTTAGGAATGGTCATTCGGTTTCTTTTTGGCATGATAATTGGGTGGGTAATAAACCCCTCCGTGAGGTAATACAAGGTCCTATTCCTCCTCTTGAGGAATGTTTTTGTGTGGTTGATGTTATTGAAGGGGTGGGGTTTTGGGACTTTTCAAAAATTTCCTTTAACCTACCTGATAATATTCCGTGATGCTATCAGGGCGGTTAATGTGTGCTCCTTGAGTAATCAGGAGGATAGCATTGCTTGGGATTCTTCGGATGGTGGGTTTAGTCTTGGTCAGGCTTATCAATTGGCTAGGAAACATCAGAATGTAGTGAATAGGCCTAACAACTCTATGTGGTTATGGAAAGTTAAGACTAGTCCTAGGATCTTGTTCTTTCTCTGGCAATGTTATCATGATAGTGTTCCTGTGCGGGATACCCTTGCTTCCCGTGGTTTAAATATTACTCCTTCTTGCCCTAGATGTCTGGGACAAAATGAAACTTTGATTCACTTACTCCGTGACTGCCCTGACTCAGTAGCTTTTTGGCACACTATTAAAATTCCTCCTCCATGTGTTAATGCTTTTTCCTCCTCTTGTGCTGATTGGCTTCTAGCAAATTGTTCTTCCACTGTATTACATGCTGATAGCATTCCTTGGCAGACTGTTTTTGCTTTTGGAGTTTGGACTCTTTGGATTCGAAGAAACCAAGTGGTTTTTAAAGCTGGATCAACTCTTCCTGATCCAGTGGTATGTGTGTTTTCTCATGCAGCTGAGTTTTTCTACCTCATGGATTTTAAACAAAGTTCTAAAAATCTTGTTCCTATTTTGATTAAATGGATTCCTCCTCCTGTGAATTGGGCAAAGCTTAACACTGATGGGTCGGTTATGGGTGAGTCGGGGTTAGCTGGGGGAGGGGGTGTAATTCGGAACTATTTGGGGAATTGGGTTGGGGGTTTTTCTCGATCTATTGGGATTACTACTAGCGTTCAGGCTGAATTAAGGGCTCTCAAAGATGGTTTACAATTAGCCTTAGATCTTGAGATCCCTAACCTTGAAATTGAGATGGATTCTACTGTTGCTGTTAAGCTTCTTCACTCCACTAATAGTCCTAATGCCTTCTTGAGCTCTATTGTGAATGATTGCAGGTACTTGTTAGGAGAGATTTGAGGCCTACACTCTCAAGCATATTTATAGGAAAGCCAATGGATGTGCGGATCTCCTTGCTAAAGCTGGCTGCGACCAGCATTCTGACTTTTTATTATATACAAGTGCTCATGCGCATGTGCTGGAAGCCTTGGATTTTGATATTTCTGTAGCTACTCGTACTCGTTTAGTTTCTGCTTAATCTAATTTCCTTTTCACCAAAAAAAAAAAAAAACTTTTATACCAGTAAATGACCCCGCTAATTGGACAGACCACAAAAGCGCCTCTGCTTCAGCTTGAAGAGGTACATTGGTGTTAGCCTTCTTTGATAAGGCAAATACCAAGGCACCTCTCCAATCTCTAGCAACTGCTGCAATAACTGAATAATCTTTTCCTATTGCTGCATCACAATCAATTTTCATTGTACCTGGGCCTGGACAACTCCACTCCATTGCATCTCTTTGGGGTGAACTTACTTGTCTTAATTGTCTGCTGCACCAATGCTCTTTAACAAGCTTAAACACACCACATATATGACTGTCCATATCCAGCACTACTCCTTCATAAATTACAGCATTTCTAAGCTTCCAAATCTTGTCTAATATCAAAGCACCATTAAGGAGGAAATGAGATGATTGCTCCTCTCTCAAAACCAAGTCTAGTGGTGGACAAAACAAAAATTCCACCAAAGCCAATGGATTTTCCATATGGATTTTATCCACTCTAATACCCCATCCACTTCCAAACCATAGAGACCTGGCTACATGACAATGCCAAAACAAATGAATCTGGGATTCCACTTCATTCCCACAAAAATGACAACTAGGATCAACATTAGAGGCAAATCTTTGGAGTTTATCCTTGGTTGGCAGCAGGTCTATCGCAATTCGTCAAAGGAGCATTTTTAACCTATTATGGAGCTTCGCTTTCCAAATCTTCCCTAAAACCTCATTGCAAGGAACTGGCTCTTCCAAAGAAATCAACTCCTTATAGGCTGATTTAACAGATAACTCACCACTAGTTGTTTTCGTCCATACCCATTAATCTTCAAGGTTACCATGCCACACTGGAATTTTTAAAATTGCCTCCACTGAATGGGCATCAAATAACTCCTTCAGTCTTGAGACATCCCACCCTATTCTGTTCCGATTCATTAGTTGAGAGACAACTAGGCATTGCTTAATGCCATTATTTTCTCGCGGATTAGGGGTAAAAGAAGGTAAATCCGGAATCCATCGGTCATCCCAAACTAGAATGCTGTCCCCGTCTCCAACAAGCTTGCAAGAACCATTCAACAAAATATGCTTAACTCTTTCTAAACTTCTCCAAGTCCATGAGGCACTTTTTACTAGAGGAGCTTTCAACTAGTTTTTACCCACTTTATATTTAGCCAAAAGAACTTTAATGCAAAGAATATCCTTACCTAAGAGAACCCACCAAGCCAACTTGGCCAACATAGCAGCATTTATATTAGAGAAGCTTCTAAATCCTAACCCTCCTTCCTTAAGAGGTTTGCAAAGTACCTCCCATGCCTTAGGAGAAAAATAATTTGAAGCATCTTTCTTGGGGTTCCACCAAAATCTCCTCACCACAGAATCCATGTCTTCACATAAACTTTTAGGCAGTTGGAAAGCAGCCATTGGATAGATTGGAATGGATTGAGCTACCGATTTAATCATAGTAGCCCTACCCATCCAAGATAGGCTCTTGCATTTCCAGCCACTAGTTCTTGACTCTAATCTTTCTTTGACATAAGAGAAGTCCTTTACTCTATTATTAGATAAGAATAAAGGAACTCCTAAATATTTAACCCCCTGGTGCAACCTCTTCAACCCCCAAATGCTCCTAATTTGGGATAAGAAGTGAGCATGGACTCCTTTTGATGCAAACACCCCAATCTTCTCCAAGCTGATAGATTGCCCAGACCACAAGCAATAGGAATTTAAGCATTTCATGAGAGAGTCCACCTCCGCCAGCTTGGCCTTACAAAACAAAATTACATCATCTGCATAAAAAAGCTTGGAAATTTTTGGGGCCCCCGCAGCAACTTGAACTCCAGAAACAGTACCTTTAATAACCTCTCGATTAATGAGTCTCGCAAGAACTTCACTGCCCAGAATAAAAAGATAAGGGGAAAAGGGTTCCCCCTGTCTTAGACCTCTAGAAGGATTTAAATTTGGGCCTTTACTTCCATTGAGAAACACTGTATAACTGACAGTAGAGATGCATTGGTATACCAAGGAAACAAATTTATTATCAAATCCCAAGACTTTCAACACTTGGACAATGAACTCCCATTCCATTTTATCATAAGCTTTGTGAAAATCAAGTTTAATCCTTAGGCTACCTTACTTTCTCTTCATACGTTTAAAGCTATGTACAACTTCTTGGGCTATAACAACATTTTCATTGATCCATCTGTTAGGAACAAAAGCTACCTGCGCTGGATCAATTATTTTGGAAAGAAGAGGCCTCAGCCTATTCGCAAGAAGCTTGGAAATTATCTTATAATATACATTACACAAGCTTATTGGTCTAAATTGATTGAAATTACACGCATCTTGAACTTTAGGAATTAGTGTAATGAATGTATGATTCATCTCCTTCAACATCCATCCATCATGAAAGAAACTCTGAACTGCAGCCACAACTTGCTCTCCAACTATCGACCAATAATGTCTAAAAAAGAGCCCAGAGAGACCATCTGGGCCTAGTGCTTTCAAAGGGTGCATTTCAAAAACCACCTTCTGAACCTCTTCAGATGTGGGAATACGGCTAAGTTTAGCATTTTCTTCTCTAGTTATACAAGGCTCAAGCAAATTATCTAGATTTGGAGGTATTGGAGGATTAGAGGATTGGAAGACTTCCTGGAAGTGGGTTGCAAAATAATTCTCTATTTCTCCTCTGTTATATATTCAGGTCCCATCTCCCATTTTGATTTCAGTAATACAATTTCTTCGCCTTCTCAACAAAATGGATAGATGAAAGAACTTAGAATTCCTGTCTCATTCCTTAAGCCACAATTCCCTGGATTTTTGCCTCCACTTCAATTCTTCTCTTTCCAGCCAATCATTCAGTTCAAGACTCAATGCTGCCTCCTGTTCTAAGTTGCTTGGAGATGATTCTAAATCCTGCAGATCAGCAATTCTTTTTTCTAATTCCTTGATTCTTGTTTTAGCGTATCCAAAACACTCTTTGTTCCACTTTTTCAAAGCCCATTTCACTCTCTTCAATTTTTTGGCAAGTCGGAAATTATGTGAACCTTCAATATTGCACTGCCATGTGTCATCAACCACCTCCAAAGAAGAAGAATCTTTGATCCACATAGCTTCAAAACGAAACGGCCGAGCTCCATAATCCTTCTCTATATGAGTATCTAGCAGAATGGGGCTGTGATCTGATGTTGGGAAAGTAAGGTGTTTCACTCCAGCTTTGGGGAACATACACTGCCAGTCAGCATTACACAGACCTCTATCTAGCCACTCCTTAATATTAGCTAGACCAACTCTCTTGTTTGACCAAGTATATTGATGGCCACTAAAACCAAGATCAATGGCCCCAGTACTAGCTACAAAATTCCTAAAACATTTAGTTGATCCTTCCCCCACTTGCTTACCTCCTTTTTTCTCATAGCTATTTGAGACACTATTGAGATCCCCAATTAAAAGCCAGAGCCCTGGGCCCCCGAGAATGAATTGATCAACTCTTCCATTAAACCCCAAAACTTCTTCCTTTTAGCAAAATATGGTGGGCCATGCACATTAATTAATAACCAAGCTGTCTCTGGAGGATCAGAATATATCAGAGATGCAATAACATTTTTATCCGAGTAGATAACTTCAATTTCCACACCCTTTTTCCAGAACAATGCTGAGCCCCCTGCTTTGCCAACTGCCTCCACACAAAAATAATCCGCCATACCCATACCCATACACAGTTTCTTTATTTTTGGAGAATTAGATTTAGATTCAACAATAAATACCAAGTCTGAATCTTCAGTCCGGACTAAGGCCTTAAGGGCCCAAACTGTCGAGGCTCTGCCAGCACCCTGACAGTTCCAGGATAGGATCCTTATGGTGAGGGGTGGGGCGTGATAAGGCCCGCCTCCTCGGCCGTTTGGACTGATGAGGGAGAAGACTCACCCGTTGCACTCAGCACAGCAACTGGATCTGCTGACATTTGAGGAAAATTCTTCTTTGTCCTTCTCCATGTGTTTCCTGCTTTGGCCTTGGCCAATGACTTTGGTGAAGCTCATTTGGCTACTGTTTTAGATAAACTCAACACTTTCACCATGGTTGGAAGGGTTTTTTGCTCAACTGGATTTGGAGAAATCAAGTGATTACCCATGTTTCCTTCAACTTTAGCTTTTTTGGCTTCCGAAATGGACTGGTCCTCCTTCTGCTCTACCCCTTTCCTTTTAATGGAAGAGACTAGAAGGCCCACTTCAATATTCTGTTGAAGAGGGGGAAGACATTGGGCCCTCAAAATTAGGCCCATAATTCACACTAAGTCTAGGGCCTTTTAATGGTTGGTTATATGGTTCCTTCCTGACTACATTAGTTGGGATATGGTGGGTCCGATCAATATTGGCCAAAGGGAGCATGATGTCATCTTCTGACATGGCTAAATCCTCCTTGTCCTCAGTCTTTCCTCCAGTTAATCGAGCTAGTGCCGTCATTTCTTCCAACCCCACATTATCGTCAATATTAGACGTATTGAGCCCCAAAACAGTCACATCTGTCTTTTCCTTTCTTTCTATCTCATGCCATGTGTCTGAAGCTGTTTGGGCTGCTTTTGCCCACTGGAACTGTGTTTTGAGTTGAACGAGAACAATCTTCTCCAACGTCTCTAAGCAATCCCTTAGGAGACACACCACCCTCCTTGCTTGCACTACATTCAATTATATCTGAGTTCCTAAGATTGATGAGGTCTATTCTAGGTTGGAATTCCCCATTATCTGCTCGGAGCCAGTTACCAAAAATACCCATGTTCACTCCTTTGTTACGTATGCAAAAAGAATCTTGATCACAGCAATTTTTAACTTCATGTCCAATTCTACCACATCCGTAGCAGAAGTTCCCAAGCTTTTCATATTTGAAAGGAATCCATAAATCAGGAAGCTTCTCTCGATCAAGAGGGATTCCTTTAAAGAGTGGAGAATTGACCTCCAGACCCACTCTTACTCTCACAAACCTTTTCCAACTGTTCCCAGCAAGATCTACATCAATAACACTGCCAAATAATCTGTCGATTTTTAACAAACTTGGTCGATTCTGCCAAATCAGCGGTAACCCATGAACTTGGACCTAGAAGTCCGAAGTAGAGAAATCCACTTCATTGAAACTTTGATTCGGCATAAACTTCTTCAATATTAAGTGTTCGCCTTTTATAGACCAAGGTCTACGATCCCAAGCCCTTCAAACATTCGTCTCATGTTTGAATGAGAAAATGAAAATATATTTATCAACAACTGACACTTCTACTTCATTAACCGTATTCCAGGACTTTGTAATAATATCTTTGACAATCGAACGAGAGAAAGGTTTTAGGGATAAAATCTTACCAATAGGGGCGGATCTAGGAATTCCGTTCAGGGTGGGCACCTTTTGTATTTTGATTTCATAAAATAAAACTAACCCATCATCAATTATAAATTTAACATTTTTAAAATTTTTCACATGCCACAAATATAATTCACAAATCACAAACAAATACAATTCACAAATCACAAATGATAAAAGCTACACTAGTCTACACTCTACTATATTATACAGTAACAACTAACAAAATAATAATAATAATAGAACTAAAATCAAGTTTGTGTTGGGCTGATTTGTTATTGCAAATTCATTTTTAGGCTTTTAAGATATTATTGGCCTTTTTCTTGATATATATATATATATATTTTGAGTAAAATAGTAGAATTTTATTGATGAAATAAAAGAGAGTTACAAGGAAGCAAAAATTACATCCTGTAACATCACAGGAACTTCCTCGATCCAAATTCTCGACTCTTTAATTGTTGAACCAAATTTTGCTAGCATCCAAGCACCCTTATTGATCTCTAGTGAAACAGAAGACAAAGAGCATCTTCTACATTTTTGGATTAACACCCATATTTCCTCCAACCATGAATCCCCAATGGTAGGCCCTGAATGGGCATGGCGATGGGTTTAAGAGTTGCTCCTACTCCTATTCCAACTTGGATTTGAGTAATAGACGGCAATGCCGCGCCTCGTTTTCCTTCTTGCTCTGTTAACTACAACTTTTAAATAAAAATATCCAACGGCTAATAAAGGATGGTTATTAATTACTTTTTAGTTTTTAGTTCTAGAGTATGGTATTGGTTAATGGATATTGGTATATTGTTACCTGACTAGGAAAATGTGTATTTTGTTATTTGCGATGGTTAGCAACGTCACATGCCCGCCCATAGCCCTGAAGGCCTATTCTTTAATGTGTCCAAAGGGTGAAAAGATGGCCCCTCAACAATGATCTCAGCAAAACTCATTTCCAATGCAAACATAAATGCATGAACACAGGCATAAAACTTTGGATGAACCCCACGTGGATGGTACTGAACATTCACACATTGTGCAGCCAACACTTGGCCCCCATGGTCACGAATCACGATACCAAGCAGTCCACATCTTTGTAGCTGCGTCCCTATAGACATCCCAATTAACTCTTTTTCTTGATATTTGTATGTTTGTTATTTGTGGTGAATGCTATAATTTTAGATTGTTTGAGGTGTTTAATGTAATTTTAATACATTTATCTTTCTTAATTCTTTTTTCTTCTAAAACATAGACGAGGATTTAAAACAAAAATGAAGTTGGACACTTTAGCATATCTATATTTTTTGAATTTATATATACCTACTAAATTTTTTTTTTTTTTAAATTTGAAGGTGGACACGTGCCCACCCTGGTCATGAACTAGATCCGCCCCTGCTACCAATGAGCATAAGCTTAGATTGCACATCTGCACTTCGATCCACTTCCAGGCTCACCTTCGGTTTGTTCCAATCGAGTTTCTCTGTCTTCGAAACTATTTTCTCTATCAATCCTTATTCATGACCTTCCTCCATATGCGTCAGGGAAAGCTCCAGAATAGAGAGAGAGAAATATTTTAGACGTTTCTGATGGCGCATGTACTGGAATTAGAAGATGAGTAGTGTGTAATTAAGACTAAAGAACAAGAAAGAGAGAAAAGAGATAGCAATTAAGGCGGAGAGATATGACAAGAAAAGGAGAAGAGAGAACAGAGATAGCAATTAAGGCTAAAGAAAGGACAGCCTTCAGAGAAAGCTCCAGAATGGAGAGAGAGTGAAAGGACAAGCCTCGGCAAGAAGTCGCACTCCTCAAAGATTTAAGCCATAGGCCAGACTTCAGATGTATAGGTGGTATTATTTTCTTTTCTCCTCCTTAAATGTCAAAACGTGATTATCACTACCTAACAAGTTATTTGGGAACGAAAAGTTGCTATTGGGTCACCCTCGTTTGTTGTCATGACTCATGACCTCTCTAGCACAAAAAACAACGCTTATTCAATAGCCCATCCATGAATCTCGTCAAACAAGATTTGAAAATAAAAGCGTATCCAAATTTATTTGTTACAGGCATACTTTTTTTTTCTTTTACTTAGAAAATATCAGTCATAGGCGATCATTTATGTGGCCAAATTATAGGTTTCAAATTTGTGTATCCAAAAGTCACGCTTAGTCTTTTATGGCAGTGAAACGCACGCCTAAGGAATTAGGCTATACATGTTTTAGATGTGTACAACATGGTGGTGAATAGAGGCCTCAGCCTTTTTTGTTTCTTACATTCAATTTTTTTATTTTTTTTGCTAAATTCTTACATTCAATATTACTAATGCTGTTACCATGTGCCTGCATAAATGAATTGTGGAAGGTCTCCGGCCATGGTGCATTGGAGAAAATTGGATGGGGTTTGAGTGATAGTCCAATGGTATCGATACCCTGTGTGGTGTCCTGTGTTGGGGGTTCGAAGTTTGAGCCCTACCACCTTCTCCTCCCCCCACTATTTACCTAGTAAAAAAAAAAAAATCATTACTTTGGATTTTTCTAGTAGCTATTTGGTGGGTTTATAGAAAATTCTCCTTTTTGATTGAAACCAAAATGACTACATATCTTGGATATTAAGGGTCTGTTTGGTACGTGTTTTTGTTTTCTGTTTTGGTTTCGTGACTTTTTTTAGTATTGAAGTTGGAACTTTAATCCTGATTTGAATTCAAGATTGTAAAAAAAATTCTGTTTAGTACATAGTTTTGGTTTCACAACTGAAATCACAATTTAAAAAAAAAAAAAATTGTGTTTGGTACATAGTTTTGGTTTTTAAACTTAGTTGCACCTATAATAATTGTAGAGGATTTACACCCTTCTTATATACTAAACAGAAAGCTCTGCCTCTCCCTCTTCACCTCACTGACGAACACAAACCCTTCCTCTCCCTCTTCACCCCTTTGGCCGACGCAGATACCGGAGGCAGGAGGCCAACGGCGCAACTCAGACCGGCACAACCCTCCCTCTCCCTCTTCACTCCTTTGGCCGATGCAGATACCAGAGGCAGGAGGCCAACGGCGCAAACACCCTCTAGGGCTCGGAAGTTGCAGAAAGAAGCTTATCAAGTTCACGAACTACTTTGATTCTCTCTCACTCACTCACTCACTCTTTCTCGCTCTAAAGAGGTATGCTTTTACTTCGTTTTTACTTTAATTTTCACTTTACTTGTATAAATGCATGTGTAATTTTTGTTACCAGCTCTGTTTGGTTGAAGAGAAAATGTACGGAAAGAGAATATATATTGATGTGGAACTTGTAGCATGATTTAGCAACTTGTAGCTCAACAAAGAAATATATATTGATGCAAAGCTCGGTACATGATTAAAATTTATTCCTGGGGCACTGTTTACTGTTTCAGCAATTTGCTGTGTAATGTAAGACCATTTTTGGTTACTTGATAGTGAAAATTGAATCTTTGTTCTCCAGTTGTTTTTCTCTCTTCTTGAATGTAAGCAATTTTTTCCAAGAACAATTCTAAATAAGGCACTTGTATTCATTTTCTTTATTTGTGAGTATGTCATGCATTCACAATAGTTGCTACTAGGGGTGGGCAAAAAACCGTAGAACCCGACCCGCCCGACCAATCCGGCCGACCTGCCTACCCGCCCGCTCACATATATACGGACGGATACGGATACGGATATTTTAAATATCCGGATAACGGACGGATAACGGTTTTTAGAATTTTGGTCGGGTGGATACCCGCCCTTCCGACAATATTTAATTAAATAATATATATATATATATATACCCATACCCACTACCCAGCCTTACCCGCCCGATACCCGCTACCCGTCCCCAGCCCTTAACCCTTTAGAGTTTAGCCCCTTACTGAATTACTGCCTTTGCCCTTTACGCCTTTACTCTTTAGTCATCTTAGGGCAAAATTGAAAAAAATCTCTATCATTTGTCAAACCCGTAACCTACTCTCATTCTCTCTCTCTCACCGCAGCAGCGCTGCCTTCTCAATTCTCACGGCTCACCTCCTCACCTCACACCCTCAACCTCACGGCCTCACACCCGTCCTCACGGCCTAGCCTTCACTTCTCGGCCTCACCTCCCTCTCTCTCTCTCTCTCTCTCTCTCTCTCTCTCTCTCTCTCTCTCTCTCTCTCTCTCTCTCAATTCCGTTCCAAGCTGTCCCTCTCTCCCTCGCTCACACCGCCGCCTCAAAGCTCAATCTCACACCGTCGGAGCTCCCAAGCCGTCAATATCTCCCTCACCAAGTCTCAAACTCTCAGATCTGAGCACCCCGCTGGTACAAAAGTAAGCTTTGATTTATTTATTTTTATTTTTTTTTTGATTTTTTAGTATTGTAGCTTTGATTGTGATTATTGTTGTTGTTTAGTATTTGTGGGATGACTGATTGAGATTATTGTGTTTGTGACTTTGTGTAAAAAATAGGATATGGAATTTGGTGAGGCTGGTGCTACCCCAGTTGAGGTTGGTGTCTCACAACCTGAATCTGCTTACACCCAAAAAAGCCCACTTGCAAGCCCATTAAACCCGACCACCCGCCCGCCAAACCCGCTCAACCGACCCGCTTGCCCGAACCTATCAACGGACGGTTAGCGGACGGATAATCCGTGAGCTTATTTTCTACGGACGAACAACGGATTTGCCCAATACCCGAACCGCCCGACCCGAACCCACCCCTACGCTACACAGGCGTGGAAAAGCACTATCTTTTGATATATTCATGTAATACTGTAGTCTGTTACTTTGTATATTGCCTTGTAGACAAGAAAAAATGTCTTAAGCTAAGAACACTTGAATGCATTCTGTTCAACATAATTCAAAGTTTAAGGTGCCCAAGCGTATCTCAGATTCTCAGCATTTTCTTGAAGCAAATTGAAAAAGAAAGAGGTCCAGACTTTATATTAAGAGTATAGCAAATTGCTCTTTTTGCTGATGAAATTAGGTATTTCATTTGTCCAATTACTTTGGGGGCTCAATTTTGTTAGGTCACTCGTAGCCAGGAAACTTGACAAAATTCAATTACTTTTAGTATTTTTTTTTACTATCCAGCATGGATATTTGGGGTTTAGCCTTCTCTTTTTGTAAGGAAAAAATTAAAACAAAAAATACAAGCAAAAACAGTTTTCTATTGTGATAAGGGCTTGTAGGGATAGAATGGATGTCCAAATGGGTAGAATGATTCATGAAGTTGGTTTGAGATTTGGGTTGGAGCTGGAACATGTTGTTTGTGCTGCACTTATGGATATGTATGCAAAATGTTGGGCAATTGAGGATGTCGGCAGTTGTTCGATAAATTGTAAGGGTCTGTTTGCAATTGATGTGGCTCTGTTTGCACCCTTCTTGTTTTGTGCAAAATTGTAAGGGTCTCCTGCACTTCCACCATCTCCCATCATGAAGTACAGGTAACCATAGTGAATATTCTTCTGACTTCCTGGGGTTTGACATTTATTACCTGTAATTGAGTTGTAAAGAGCATAAACAGTGAATATTTACTTGTTTTATCATCATGGTTTATCATGTATTTACTTTATTTTAACTATTACTTGTTTTATTCTTAATAGATGTCACACTTAAATAATAATTACAGTACTGGTACTGGCCTGAAATATGTAAATAAAAGATGTTGTTGTGAACAAAAAGCCATCGTCAAAATATTTAAATCTGCGAATAACAAGAATAAGTTGTACTACGCTTGTGCTGATGGATGCTGTGGGTGGATTGGATGGTGTGTGCCAATCAATGAGCAATATGTGTCGTCATCAGCGGGTGAATCATCTAACTCAGTCTTACTAAAATTGCATGAATTGCAGACTGAGTTAAAGACATTCCAAATCATGTTCCAACCCATTGTAGACTATGTTGGATTGCTCAAGAGGTTGATCCTTGTTGGACTTTTAGTCCTCTTGTGCATTGCACTGTTATTTTTATTTTTCCTTTAGATGTACGTTTATAATTTAATTTCATGCATTTAAGAAGAACTTTTAGTCCTTGTAGTCCTCTTGGTAGTCCTCTTGGTAAACATGGAACTTTTGTGATTCAAATAGTTTCTATTGATCTTAGATATTGTATAAATTCATAAAGTTCACAAAATATAAGTTCCAATCAGGGCCTTCTCCAATATTAGGATCTACTTCCACATCCACATCCACATCAACATGCACTCCAGTAGTAATGAACCTTTCATCAAGTTCACGCTCCTCATCAGTATTAGTGGGATCTTGTGTAGATGCAAATGCCATGACAACAATGGCAGTGGTCTTGTTAAAGAGTGTCCCCAACTGAATATAGTTCTCACATCCCTTTTTCCTAAATTCCTTCGCCTTTGGCATTGCCTATCAACAAACAACATGTATGTGAGACTCTAAAATAGAAATACACCAATTCTAACTTTAACAACCAAATACTTCACTTATCGCAAGTACATTCATTCACACTTCATCACTACCAGAGACTGTGTTGGTCTCTGCATCCCAACCCAACCTAGTATGTTGTAGGAGTTGTGAGAAGATACGATGTCTTTGCCTCAACCGATTGAATTTTGTTTTCACTTGTGAAAACTTATAATTCCGCTTGGTTTGCCAATTGAGTTTTTCCAATATCTTATCCCAAATTCTTTTGTGGAAAACACCTTCTTGCATGTTCCCCTTAACCATTCCATGAGTTGTATAAACAACTTCTCAACATTAGGAGGCCACAATTTCGCATCATCAGCATCATTCAATTCAGTCGTCATCTAACCACATCAACAACATCAATCTTAACCACATCAACAGCAACAATACATAACTTTTTACCATTTGGAAGCTATAAAAATAGTTTCCATGATTACACGCCAACCAAATTTAGTAGTAAGCAAGTTTTATACAAAACCATTGATCAGGCAGTATCAGCTTTTGTTTCAGGGTACTGCTAGTGCTGGACCTAATGCAATCATTCATTTTTTTTCCTTACAACCTCAATGCCATACCTTGATTATGATCCAAGTTATAGTGATGTATGGTGGCTGTACAATGTTTATCAATCAGGGACATGTTTGATCATTATTTGTGCCTTTCACAGAAAATTAGCAGTTTTTTCATGTCAATTGGAATTGGAACCTTTAAAGTCCTCAAAGTGATTTGTTGCATTCATTCTAATCTTAAGGGGGCCACTAGTTTTTGGGCTAAGATTACTTAAATGGATAGTGTCACGTTTACAATAATAATAATAGCCAAACTTTGTTCTCAAAATTTTGAAATGATTGTGTCAAAAAACAAAACAAAAAAAATCTTATCTGACTTATTTTTCTATGTGACATCTAAACAACTCCTTTCATTAGAATATAAGTACAATAAAATTGGTGACTTGCAGTATATATATACAAAAAAATTGTAACTTGCAGAACCTAGAATATATATAATCAACCACCCTTTTTCATATTCTAAGTATAATTAAATTGTAACTTATGGAACCTAGAATAACCTTATCGAAAGGCATTTAACTTGTTACTGTGAACATAAATATATTCAACAAAAATCTACCACTCCCAAGCAAGCACATACGTCTCAAAACACTAAAATATATTCATCAAAATCAAACCAAGATAGAAATCTCCAAGTATCACAGAGCAGACTTAAACACAATCTGACATATGAAAACCATTTCAGCAAGAATAGTACCAAGATTTCTCAATTCAATTGACAGACAATGCTTGTTAAGTCCAGTATTTTTTCCTTCAGCTAGAATATAAATATCTACTCCATCTATGCAAAATACTAAAAAGTTGTGGAAAGAAACTAATTGCATTTTTATGTTCACTTAGAAAGGGCTTTTTCTGTGCTTGATAGGCAATTTTTTTTATTTTTTTTACAGGAAATAATGAAATCAGAGAGTGTAATACTAGAACAAATTCTCATACCTGTGCAGATGGTTGAGTTAACTGTATCCCCTGCATAATAAAACCAAAATACACAAATGAGTTACAAATAAAAATAAACCCATGACAGCAGATGCAAAACCAAAACCAAAATAGATGAAAAAAAATCAAATGATGCATGCAAATAAGCCAGTGAGTCCGAGAAAAATATAATGAGTCTAGATGGTTGAGTTAACTATATCCCCTACATAATAAAACCAAAATACACAAATGTATTACAAATAAAAATAAACCCATGACAGCAGATGCAAAACCAAAACCAAAACCAAAATAGATGAAAAAGAGTCAAATGATGCATGCAATGCGTCCGAGATAAAAAAACCAAAAATCAAAACCAAAACCAAAATACAGTTTGAGTCCGAGATAAAAAAAAAAAAAAAAACAAAACAAAAACAAAAATACAATTTGAGTCCGAAATCACCTCCAGTGATAGACAAAAAATACAGTCAATGAGTCCGAGATAAATAGCTAACCTGGGAGTTGTCGTTGCTGTCATGGAGGTTGTAGCCGCCTTGCTCTTCGTCTGGCCACAAATAAGCCAACTCTCTCTCTAGATCCACCACTTTTGGAGAACCCATTCTAATAATAGAGTGGGTTGTTGCAGAAATTAACTAAAAAGGAAGGTGGGAAGGTGAAGTAATGAGGACCGGTGTGGGGGTTTGGCCAAGAGTAATAAAGAGAGAGAATATGGGGCTCTGTAATGGGAGAAGAAGGGAGCGGTGTACTGTGGGGGTGGATAGGCTTAATGAAGGGGCTCTGTAATGGTCGAGAGCAAGAGAGAGAGAAGTAGACAAGCGTCTGGAGGAGAAAGAGAGAAAGAAAAAATGGGGAGAAAAGGAACGTGGGCCTAGTAACGGTAATAAAACTGGGACCCATATAAATTCAGTTTGGATTTGAATCCAGTTTGGATTCAAAAACAGGCTCTTGGGTGTTCTCAAATTTGCCATGGAACCCACATAAAATTCAAGTTAGGATTTCAATCTTCACTTAAATTGTGTGTAACAAACATCTTTTTTTTTAGTGGGATCCAGTTGTTGATGTCTGAAATCTGCATCTCCAGGGAAATGACCAAAGTTTGCATCTTCATATCAACAGTTACACAGCTAGCCAAGAACTGAAGTTGCTGGAAAATCAGTTGACTGCCATCAAGCGAGCCGAGGAGCGGAAGACCTGCAAGAGACAAGAGAGTGATCGGAGTGGGCACCGGTTTGGGGCCGGCCTAGGAGGCTCCGATGCTTTTGTTAGTCGGAGTTCACCAGAAAATATGCAGAGAGAGTAATCTGGTGTTTTAGTGTACTATTCATACCTGAGTACGGAAGGAGAGTGGCATTTTATGCCTTTCAGTCATCCACGTGGCCTTCCGGAGGCCGTTGGATCTTGGGACACATGGAGGGTTTGTGGCCCTTCATCTGGCAGGTAGTGGCCAGCTCGTGCATGGTGCTGGGTGACGCTGCGAGGGCTTCATCCCCAGGATTCGCGGAGGACACCTGTGCACGATGAGGTGTTGATCTGGTGAGGTGTCTCACTTGGTTCCCGTAGAAGATAAGGATGGATCTTAGTCTGGTGACTAAGCTATTGTGAGCAGTAGAAGGGAGTTGATCTTCTGAGGGAGCGGATGGTCTTCTTCTCGTAGTAGAAGGTCGTCATCCCTTACTTGGGAGAAATTGACAAATATCCCCTTCAGAAACTGTTGACTGGAATAGTTGAGCATGCATGAGGGATGGTCGTCATTTGGCTTAGTAATTGGAAGCTCGTCACTCTTAAGGGCTAGAAGGTCGTCATCTCTTAATTAAGGAAAAGTTGTAAAATATTCCCATCACCAGTGATTATGAATTGTAATCACAGAATCACAACTTGAAAACAATGTACCAAACACCACCTAATTAACTAATTGAAAGCAATGAACCATGATTGAGAATTGAGATATTGTTGGTGCCATTACTCATATATATTCCAATTTCAGCATAAAATGGATCTAATAACCTTGACAAATAGATAAAATGAAATGGAACAAAAATGAAATAGTAAAAAAAAAAAAATGGCAGACAATTTGAATTGCAATCGGTGCCATTACATCACATGCCTCAGTACAAAAAGGATCTAATAACCAAACACTTAGACCAGAAGACCAAAAAATTGGACCAAAATTGGGCAACCCCTATGCCAAAATTAGAACTTAGCAACAGTTTATGCTCATATTAGAAAATTGACTAGACAAGGCCGACCCACCAGCCAAATTGCTCCTCTTGGACTTCACCATTGGAGGTGAAGGTGCCCATTTGCTGTAAACATGTCCATGTGTTCCTTATTCTCTCCTGCAGCAGAGACTTTGTGACAGCCAAAGAGCCATTTAGACTGCATGTAAGTGATAGTCCTCCAAGGGGGTATGTGGAGGCCTCTCTCTCTAAGGGACTGTTTGGCAGCTGAGCATAGAATTGAGATTATCTTGTTGAGCTTGTCCTTGTTGGATATATATCATGTGATTCTATAAAAAGAAACAACAACAAATCTGTCACAGTTAATAAATAATAAAAACTCACAGTGAATGCAGTATGAATAGATCAAGTCTAGCGTTTGACGCTATGTCCTTAAGACAGATTGCGCCCCTCACACTATTAACTTAGTGGTGCTTTGAGACTCGCGGACGTCTGTCTCCCAGGATAAAATGATCTTCGCACGTAGAAGAAGCACAAGCAATCTCCGTGCACAACGAACGTAACAAGTGTCTCTTTCTCTCTCTTTATGCAAATGAGACTCTCAAAGTTGTAGGAAATAACTAACTCAGTATATCTATTTAAATGAATGAGGGGACACTCTATTTATAGATAGAGTCATACCTCTTCAGAAAAGACATAACATTTGGGGAAATAATAATGTATTAATAAATATATAAATTAGATAGACTGGGCCTAACCCACATGGGTTTGCTTGGCCTACTTTTAGGAGGCAATTTCTCATTCACTCTTAACCATTTTTCCAACAATCCCCCACATGAATAGAAATTGACAAACACAATGCAAATGAGAATGCAGACACACAGAGAGTAGAAGAAAAGTTACTGTATTGGGAGAGGTAGCTTTTGGTTTTGAACCTTCCTTTGTGAAAGACTATCGGATATACTGGCTAACCAGTGAACATGATGTCTTGAACTGTTCAGCCGTTTGTGTATACCAAGACAATAGAATTCACATAGCTCCTTTTCGAACACAGTTAGTTCTCATTATTGTGCTCATTTTGGCCCTTAACACCTTCCTGGTTTCATGAGTGTTTTAGAGAATTCAGCCTTAAAATTCTCATTGAAGCAGCCACATTTCACACTCACATAGGTGATTTCTTATTAAGAGTATCCTGCTGCTACCCCACTTGGATTTCCAAGGTATAAGAATCATTAAAAGCATAGCTTATCCTAAACTTTTACAGGCATCACTATTTCATCATAGGAATGGATAGAAGATGTTATCTCCATAGTGATACTACCAAGTCCAACACAATTCGGTTGTCCCTTTAAACTTAGATCTTGGGATCTCCAGTCAGCTAGGTAGGGTTGCCATTATGGGACTTAAATTATAGGCTTTAAACCCATTCCCCTCGATGAGCAGTTTACACGCTCTCCACTCAAACCTTTGGTTAACGGATCCACTATATTATCTTTCGACTTTATGTAGTCAATGGAGATAATGTCATTTGAGAGCAACTGCCTTACGGTATTATGTCTTCGACGAATATGTCGAGACTTACCGTTATACATATAACTCTGTGCCCTACCAATTGCTGATTGGCTATCACAATGTATACAGATAGGTGGCACAGGTTTTGTCCACATCGGCATATCCTCCAGGAAATGACGAAGCCACTCTGCTTCTTCTCCTGCTTTATCCAGAGCGATAAATTCCGATTCCATTGTGGACCTTGCAATGCATGTTTGTTTAGAAGATTTCCAAGATACAGCTGCACCACCAAGCGTAAAGACATATCCACTCGTGGATTTTGTGTCATTTGTATCAGATATCCAGTTTGCATCACTGTACCCTTCTAGTACAGCTGGATATCTTGTGTAGTGCACACCATAGTTTAGGGTGTATTTCAAATACCTTAAAACCTTAACTATTGCCTTCCAGTGGTCTTCCCCTGGGTTACTAGTGTATCTACTCAGCTTGCTGACAGAATACGCTATGTCTGGTCTTGTGCAGTTCATTATATACATAAGATTACCAATTATCTGAGAATACTCTAATTGAGATATGTCATTCCCTTTATTCTTAGTTAGATGTAAATTTACATCAATGGGTGTTTTCACTGGACTGTCATCATATCTCCCAAATTTCTCAAGTACCTTCTTAATGCAGTGTGATTGAGATAAGACAAGTCCATCAGATGTTCTAGTAATCTTGATTCCTAGTATCACATCTGCAACACCTAAATCTTTCATGTCGAACTTACTATTCAACATCTTTTTGGTAGCTTTAATGATATCATTATTGCTACCCATAATGAGCATATCATCAACATAGAGACATACAATGACATAGCCACTTGTGGTATTCTTGATATACACACACTTGTCGCATTCATTGATTCTAAACCCATTTGACATCATTGCATTGTCAAATTTCTCATGCCATTGCTTTGGAGCTTGCTTTAATCCATACAAGGATTTCACAAGTCTACACACTTTCTTTTCTTTTCCAGGAACAATAAACCCTTCTGGTTGTTCTATATAAATCTCTCCATCCAATTCACCATTCAAGAATGCAATCTTAACATCCATTTGATGTATCTTGTTAAGGATAAACCTCAGTTACCAAATGAAGATCATCATCAAGCATCCAAACAGATAAAGCATCAGTTATCTAGTCCTACAACTTAGGAAGACAGCAAGCATTTAGATAGACTTTATTTTATTGATGTTTTTGAGTTACACTCAAACACATTCTCTTGTTATCTCAATCCTCTTTGTATTCAGCTCTATAAATATTCAATAAAGAAACTCAACAATGCAGGTTGAGAACTTGAGTTAATACTCTCTGTAAATCTAAACTCAACATGGTATCAGAGCTATAAAAAGGACTCACGTCCATTCTCTGAAAACTTTTATCAAACACCTTACCTGCAATGGCTTCTGCCTCTTCTTCCTCTTCCGCCAGCTCTCTCTCTACCCTTACCCAAAACACATATCCTCATTCTCTACCTCTCATCCACCATTTAATCACCATCAAACTCACCTGTGACAATTACTTATTATGGAAAGCACAAATTTTACCATACCTGAAAGGACAACACCTCTTCGGCTTTGTCGATGGAACCCAAACTCCACCTCCACAATTTCTTCCTCTGACCACCACTGAACCAAGCCATCTCAGTTCAAATCCAGACTTCCTACTCTGGCAATCGCAAGATCAATTGATTCTAAGTGCTCTCATCTCCTCTCTCTCCGAAAATATCCTTGCCTATGTTGTCAAATGCTCCACATCCCATGAAGTCTGGACCACCCTTGAACGCATGTTCACGGCCCATTCTCGGGCCAGATCCATGAATATCCACTATCAATTAGCCACCTTAAAGAAGGGTGACTCCTCCGTTGCTGACTATTTCCACAAATTTACCCACCTCACTGATACTCTTGCCGCCGTTGATCAACCTCTCCCTCCTCATGAAGCTCTCTCTTTTCTCCTTGCTGGTCTCGGCTCCGACTATGACTCCTTGGTCACATCTGTTAAAACCCAAGTTCATCCCATGTCCCTCGAAGACCTCTATGGTCACATGCTAAGCCATGAGCTTCGCCTAGCTCAACATCAACCTACTGTGGATTTATCAAATGGAAGTGCCCACTTCACCAATAAAAGCTTCTCAACCCGTGGCGGTCGTGGTGGACGTAATTCCTCCACTTTTTCTAACCGTGGTGGTCGTTCCAATTTTAATTCCAACCGAGGCAGGGGGCGTGGAAGAACCAATTCCTATTATAATCCCAATCGGCCTGTTTGCCAAGTTTGCCAAAAATCGGGTCACACTGCCTTGCAATGTTATCATCGTTTTGATAACTCATACACTGTTGAAAGCACTCCACCAATGCAAGCACTCCTTGCCACTCCTCAACAGACCCCTGATTATAATTGGTATCCAGATTCCAGTGCCACTCATCATGTTACTCATAATCTTGCCAATTTAAATCTTCGTGCTGATGAATATCAAGGCTCTGACCAAATCCGAGTGGGTAACGGTAAAAGTCTCCCGATTAAACATATTGGGACAACCCAACTTTCTACCCCTACTGCTTCTTTTCAATTAAATAATGTGCTTCATGTTCCTGATATTTCCAATAACTTACTCTCTGTTCATAAATTTACCAATGATACCCGCACACTAATGGAATTTCATCCCTCTCTTTTTCGTGTGAAGGATCTGGCTACGAGACGTCTTCTGTTGCAAGGGCCGAGTAAGCATGGGCTGTATCCTTTTCCCCCTCTCTCCACTACAAGACTTTCTTCTCCTCGTGCACTTCTTGGTGAGCGCACTTCACTCACCAATTGGCACTCTCGTTTAGGTCATCCAGCTTTTAGGATTGTTTCTCAAGTTATTTCTAGGTTTGGTCTTCCTACTACTTCAAATAAATTTGAACCTTGCGTGTTCAGCCTGTCTTAGTGCAAAAAGCAAACAATTACCTTTTTCTCAGTCTTCCAGTCAAATAAAATCACCTCTTGATTTAATTTACTCCAATTTATGGGGTCCTTCACCTGTATGCTCTCGCAATGGTCATAAACATTATATTTCTTTTTTAGATGCATACAGTCGTTACACATGGTTATTTCCTATTTCTAACAAAAATGATGCACTCCCAATTTTTATTCAATTCCAAAAATATGTTGAACGATACTTTAATCTTAAAATCAAAATTGTTCAATCCGATTGGGGGGGTGAATTTCGATCTTTGTCCAAATTTTTTGAGTCATGTGGCATTGCCCACCGTCTTTCCTGTCCTCACACCCACCAACAAAATGGTGCGGTTGAGCGCAAACATCGTCACATAGTTGAAACTGGTCTTGCCTTACTCTACCATGCCAATATTTCTCTTCGCTTTTGGGATGATGCATTCCAAACCGCTTGTTACCTTATCAACCGTCTTCCAACTACTATTTTACAAAATAAAACTCCATTTGAGGTACTGTTCGACTCATCTCCTAACTACTCTCTTCTCAAAATTTTTGGGTGTTCTTGTTGGCCAAATCTCCGTCCTTACAATTCCAATAAACTTCAACCCCGTTCTCTTCAATGTGTTTTTCTAGGCTACAGTCTTCATCATAAAGGTTACAAATGTTTTCATGTCCCATCTAGTCGTCTATACATTTCACGAGATGTTATATTCCAAGAGTCAATTTTTCCCTTTCACAAGTCCAATTTTTCCTTCCCAAATTCCGGATTAAATTCTCCAAATACTTCACCAATTTCTTCCTCAATTCTTGGTCCTCACCCCTCTCTATTACAGCACAGCTCCACTGGGCTCTCCAGCAACAGATGCACGGCTTCTAGTCAGGCCCAAAGCCAAAACACGGCCTCTCCCATACTCCTCACTCCAGAAACCGGCCCCACTAACTTATCCACACTCCAAACTGAACCAAGCCCAGAACCAAGCCCATACCCGAGCCCAACCCCAATCACTGAATCCCTAAATTCCCCTCCTTCACTTCCGTCTCCCACCACTGTACCAGAGTCGCCTCCTTCATCCTCTACTTTACCCAGCCTCAACCCGAATCCAACTCACACCTCAAATCACCCCATGCTCACCCGATCCAAGAACAATATCACCAAACCCAACATCCCCACCGACGAAACAGTTAGATATCCTCTCCCCAAAGCATTACTCACCACTACTGATCCCATCTCCTCCATACCCGAACCCACATGCTTCACCACAGCCTCCAAAGACCCCCAATGGCGAAAGGCCATGAACATAGAGTTTGAAGCACTGTTAAAAAATCAAACTTGGGCTCTTGTTCCTCCACACCCGAAACAAAATGTTGTTGGGTGCAAATGGGTATTTCGAATTAAACGTCATGCTGATGGCTCCATTGAGCGCTACAAAGCACGACTTGTGGCCAAAGGATTTCATCAACAGCCCGGAATCGATTATGATGAAACTTACAGCCCCGTCATCAAGCCTACAACGGTACGTACTGTTCTTTCAATAGCAATATCTGCTGGTTGGTCTGTTCAACAAATTGATATTCAAAATGCTTTCCTTCATGGAAAATTATCTGAAGATGTGTACATGACTCAACCCCCTGGCTTTCAACATCCTCAATTTCTCAATCATGTGTGCAAGTTACAAAAAGCCATTTATGGCTTAAAACAGGCACCTCGGGCCTGGTTCTCACGGCTTAGTTCTCGGCTCCTTGATCTTGGTTTTCACAGTTCTAAATCAGACACTTCATTATTCATTTGTCGTACCTCTCTCTACACCATTTATGTCCTCATTTATGTAGATGATATTATCATCACGAGTTCATCCAATCTGGCCATTGACAACCTGCTGCACAATCTCAAGTTTGACTTTGCTGTAAAACACCTCGGTCCTCTTAAATTTTTCCTTGGTATTGAAGTCATTCCCAGTCCCAATGGAGTCCTTCTTTCCCAGCAACGTTACATAAAGGATATACTGAGCCGCACCAAAATGCTTGAAGCAAAACCAGTCAACACACCAATGGCATCTTCCACCAATCTCTCAGCACATGAAGGAGAACCCTTTCCTGACCACACCTTATTTCGCAGCACTGTTGGTGCTTTACAATATCTCTCCATCACTCGCCCTGACATTGCCTTTGCAGTAAACAAATTATCCCAATTTATGCACAAACCAACTCAGATTCACTGGCAATCTGTGAAAAGACTGCTTCGGTACCTCAAAAGCACAATCCAATTCGGGTTGCACCTTTATCGCTCTTCCTGCAATACATTACACGCATTCTGTGATGCTGATTGGGCAGGAAATAAGGATGATCGCCGTTCCACAGGGAGTTTCTGTATTTTCCTTGGCAAGAATTTAATTTCTTGGAGTTGTCGTAAACAAGCCACTGTAGCTCGTTCTAGTACTGAAGCCGAGTACAAAGCTCTTGCCAATACTGCCGCAGAAATTAAATGGCTTAATTCTCTATTCCAAGAACTTGGCTTGATTATGTCCACTTCACCTCTCCTATGGTGTGATAACATTGGTGCTACATATCTGTCTTCCAATCCTGTTTTCCATGCTAGGACAAAGCATATAGAGATTGATTTCCACTTTGTTCGTGATATGGTTGCTGCTAAACAGCTCAATGTCCGCTTTATCTCTAGCACTGATCAACTTGTTGATACATTGACAAAGCCTCTTTCTTCTTCTCGGTTTGCTCTCCTTCGGGCCAAGCTCAACATCCTGTCTGTTCCGTTGGGCTTGAGGGGGCGTGTTAAGGATAAACCTCAGTTACCAAATGAAGATCATCATCAAGCATCCAAACAGATAAAGCATCAGTTATCTAGTCCTACAACTTAGGAAGACAGCAAGCATTTAGATAGACTTTATTTTATTGATGTTGTTGAGTTACACTCAAACACATTCTCTTGTTATCTCAATCCTCTTTGTATTTAGCTCTATAAATATTCAATAAAGAAACTCAACAATGCAGGTTGAGAACTTGAGTTAATACTCTCTGTAAATCTAAACTCAACATATCTCTAGGTTATACAACGCTGCAATAGCAATTAACATTCTAATGAATGTTATTCTTGTAACTGGTGAATATGTATCAAAGTAATCCACACCTTCCTTTTGTTTGTAACCCTTTACAACAAGTCGTGCCTTGTACTTGTCAATAGATCCATCAGCTTTCATTTTCCTCTTGAATATCCATTTATATCCTAGAGGTTTACAACCAAGTGGCAAATCCACTAGTTCCCAAGTATGATTTTGTAGGATGGATTCAATTTCACTATTGACAGCCTCTTTCCATAGAGGAGCCTCTGGCATAGACATTGCTTCCTTGAAACTTTGAGGTTCATCTTCTAACATAAAAGTTAGAAAATCTTGACCAAACATTTTTGACATTTTTGTCCTCTTACTACGTCTAGGCTCAACCTCATTCCTCTCTTCCATCAACTCTTGATCATGAGAGGTACTAGACGTAGATTCCAAATTCCTTTTAAGGGAATTAAGGGAATTTGTTTCTTGTGTAGGTTTACATGGAAATATTTCCTCAAAAAATGACACATTCCTAGATTCAATTAATTGTATTCACATGCATGTCAGGAATATCAGATTTATGAATCAAAAATCGATATGCACTACTGTTATGGGCATAACCAATGAAAACACAATCAACTGTTTTTGGTCCTATCTTTACCTTTTTGGGAATAGGAACCGCCACTTTAGCCAAGCACCCCCACACTTTTAAGAATTGATAGGAAGGCGTTCGACCTTTCCATAATTCATAAGGTGTCTTGTCTAATTTCTTTTGAGGCAACTTGTTGAGAATATAATTAGCAGAAAGAATAGCTTCCCCCCACAAGTTCTGTGGTAATCCAGAACTTATCAGCATAGCATTCATCATCTCCTTCAAGGTTCTATTTTTCCGTTCACCAACTCTATTTTGCTGAGGTGAATAGGGTGCAGTGGTTTGATGAACAATACCATGTTGTGAACAGAACTCACCAAAAGGTGATTCATATTCCCCACCTCTATCACTCCTAAGAACCTTTATCTTTTTATTAAGTTGATTCTCAACTTCTTTCTTATAATGAATGAAACTCTCTAATGCCTCATCCTTGCTCCTTAGCAAGTACACATAACAGTACCTTGTGCAATCGTCTATGAATGTGACAAAATATTTCCGACCTCCTCTAGTTTGAACAAATTTCAAATCACATACATCACTATGTATTAAATCTAGAGGATCACTACTTCTTTCAATGGAATGAAATGATGTTCTCGTTAATTTAGCCTCCACACAAGTTTCGCATTTATGATTAGTATCAATTTGAAATTTTGGCAATAAATTTAAATTGACTAATCTATGCAAAGTTCCAAAATTAACATGACCCAATCTTCCATGCCAAACATTAGATGACTCAAGCAAATAGGCAGAAGATTTGTTCTTATTCTCATTTATAGGAACAATGGTCATCACATTCATTTTGAAAAGCCCATCGCTTAAATACCCTTTTCCCACAAGCATTCCACTCTTAGTGAGTAAGAATTTGTCAGACTCAAAGACCAACTGAAAACCATTCTTGCTTAACAAAGAACCTGAAACAAGGTTCTTACGAATGTCTGGCACATGCAGCACATCATTGAGGGTCAGTTCTTTTCCAGAACTCATCTTTAGGACCACCTTTCCCTTTCCTTCAACTTTAGAAGTCGAGGAGTTTCCCATGAAAAGTTGTTCTCCATATCCCACAGATTGATATGTAGAAAACATTTTCTTGTCTGAACATATATGACGAGTAGCCCCAGTGTCCACCCACCATTCATTGGTATTTTTTACCAAATTTATTTCAGACACTTGTTCGATAGACATTTTTTTAAACAAAATTTTATTCAAACAGAATTCTCAAAATTCAATTTAAAATATCTCACAGAAATTTTGAATTTATTAAATGAATTTAATAAAGACAAAATAGTTCAAGAACAAGTTATATAAACAAAATAAATATATTATGCAAACAACTTATATACATCAACAACAAAAGTCACCGAAACAAGTTATATAAACCCAAAATATATATATATATATTATATATCCAGTATATAATATATACTGTTAGTATATAATATATAACAAAAGTCACCGTATATTAACCAAACAAAAGTCACTGTTTCGGAAAAAACAAAAACAAGTAACAGTATATTAACCAAACAAAAAACAGTTACTTGCACAAAGTATTACTTTTTCTTTTTGATTTTAACGGCACAAATGTTTCAACAAATAAAATCACTTTTCACAACTTTTGGATTTGCAAATAACGATAATATCACCTTTTACGCCAATCAGTACTGTTTGTGAATCCCAGATTCAGTTTTCACAAAGACATGCCGTAAAAAAGTGAATTCGTAAACGTAATCAATATCACCGAAACAAATATTAACGCAAACTTGCAAACAACGTCAAAGTCAAATTGTTAAAATCCTGGGTATGCAGTATCAGAAAGAAATTCGCAGTCAACAATTTTAATAAACACAACAAAATAAATTTTCACAGAAATCACACAATAAAATTTAAGCATTCTGTCTTAAGATTGTTGGGTATATATCATGTGATTCTGTAAAAAGAAACAACAACAAATCTGTCACAGTTAATAAATAATAAAAACTCACAGTGAATGCAGTATGAACAGATCAAGTCTAGCGTTTGACGCTATGTCCTTAAGACAGATTGCGCCCCTCACACTATTAACTTAGTGGTGCTTTGAGACTCGCGGACGTCTGTCTCCCAGGATAAAATGATCTTCGCACGTAGAAGAAGCACAAGCAATCTCCGTGCACAACGAACGTAACAAGTGTCTCTTTCTCTCTCTTTATGCAAATGAGACTCTCAAAGTTGTAGGAAATAACTAACTCAGTATATCTATTTAAATGAATGAGGGGACACTCTATTTATAGATAGAGTCATACCTCTTCAGAAAAAACACAACATTTGAAGAAATAATAATGTATTAATAAATATATAAATTAGATGGACTGAGCCTAACCCACATGGGTTTACTTGGCCTACTTAAGGAGGCAATTTCTCATTCACTCCTAACCATTTTTCCAACAGTCCCAACAAAGATGTGTGGGAGTATATCTGTGAGCTCCTTGTAGGTTGGCGTAGGCCTTGCTAGCTCAAACTGTGACTTGAAGTCTATATCCACTATGAGCCTCATTGGATCACCGTTTTCATTTTGCATTGTGATATCAATGCATTCATAATCACCTATTTAAAAAAAAAACAACAAAAAAAAACTAAAGAGTGTTAATGTTAACACACTACAAGAAATTTCGTCTTCAGCGACGACTCAAAGTCGTTGCGGATGCTTTAAAAGTCGTCGCTAATGTTATTTGCAGCGACAATATCGCTGCTAACAGTGGTTGCGTCTGCTCCGTTGCTATTCGATTTTCTGCAGCGATATTTTGCCGATGCTAATACAATACATAGAAAAGGTAACTCTTTAAACTAAAATTTAGCTTAAATTTTACACAAACTATTGAGAATGCTCTAACAATCAAAAGATACATCAAGAACCACTTCGGCATTATTTATATTAAAAAACATATAAATGATAGTTATGTACGAAGTTAATAGATAAGCATGTCAGAAACTATCAGTTGCCAAAATCAAAAAGTAATGAATAAAATACCATTAACTGCTATTTCCAAAACAAGCTATTATTATAGCTTAAAACAATAACGTGAATACAAGGCAGAGAAAGCAAGTAACATATACATGGCAGAGAAAGCAAGCAACAAATCACTAAAGACAAAAATAATGATTACAATGACATATATGCAAATCACTAAAGACAAAAAATAACTATTATACAAATACTATCCGTGATATATATAAATGTAGTGCATCTTAAAAAAAAAAAAAAAAAAAACAAAACAAACAAACAAACAAACGTGAAATGAATCAGTGATTGCTGTCAAGGCACTTATGGCCCACCTTGACAGCCATAAATTTGAGAGCAATAGATGAATAGTGATATAATTAATTCCTGGTGAAACTGCGTACCTATCCTCTAGCTGTGTATCTTGACAGCAATAAATTTGAGAATAGTGCACCTACATACAAACAACTAATGAGAATAAAAAATTGAATACAACATATCTGGAAAATTCCAAAACACGAGGATTGAGAAATTTTTATGCAGATTTGAAGAATTTAATATATAAAAAGTTCACCAATTCTGAAAAAAGAAACTCACCAATTCCAAGACAATGTACTGAGACTTCTTTGATTGACAAAATCTAATTAAATATAGAAGACTTCAATACTTGGGCAACTGAGAAAGAAACCTAACATAATGTAGAAGACTTAGGTACCATGGCTAGTGAGAAAGAAAGATAGGGCGTGAAAACTGAGAAAAAAATTGGGGGAAAGAGATAAGTTAGTGAAATAATTGGGGGGAGTAATAAGCGGGAGCAGTACTAGAATTTAGGGAAAATTAACCGGGAAAATAAGAGGGCAAACAAAACCCAATATATATGGTAATTTGATGGGTTTGGGTGGGCTGTATATAGCTTAAAACAAATTAATTAAATAAAATTGGAACTAGGATTGTACGTACAATCTCAATTAATTAAATTACAAATAATTGGATATTTCTTTATTTAATTGAGTTAGGACTTTTCTACTCACTTAAAACTAGGATTCTACCATCTCAATTAATTAAATTAAAAATAATTGGATATTTCTTCTTCTAATTGATTTAGGATTGCTCTAATTACTTAGAACTAGTTACGTACAATCTCAATTAATTAAATTGAAAATAATTGAATATTTCTTCATTTAATTGAGTTAGGACTTCTCTAATCACTTGGAACTAGGATTCTACCATCTCAATTAATTAAATTAAAAATAATTGGATATTTCTTCTTCTAATTGATTTAGGATTGCTCTAATTACTTAGAATTAGGTACGTACAATCTCAATTAATTAAATTGAAAATAATTGAATATTTCTTCATTTAATTGAGTTAGGACTTCTCTAATCACTTGGAACTAGGATTCTACCATCTCAATTAATTAAATTAAAAATAATTATATATTTTTTCTTCTAATTGATTTAGGGATGCTCTAATTACTTGGAACTAGGATTCTACCATCTCAATTAATTAAATTGAAAATAATTTGATATTTCTACTTCTAATTGAGTTAGGACTTTGATAAGGAATTTAACTAGGATTCTACGTAACATCTCAATTAATTAAATTGAAAATAATTTGATATTTCTACTTCTAAATTGAGTTAGGACTTCTCTAATCACTTGGAACTAGAATTCTATCATCTCCATTAATTAAATTAAAAATAATTGAATATTTCTTCTTCATATTGATTGCTCTAATCACTTGTAACTAGGATTCTACCATCTCAATTAATTAAATTGAAAATAATTTGATATTTCTACTTCTAATTGAGTTAGGACTTGACTAATCACTTGGAACTAGGATTCTACCATCTCAATTAATTAAATTGAAAATAATTTGATATTTCTACTTCTAATTGAGTTAGGACTTGACTAATCACTTGGAACTAGTATTCTAGTTACCATCTCAATTAATTAAATTAAAAATAATTGGATATTTCTACTTCTAATTTATTTAGGACATCTCTAATCACTTGGAATTAGGATTCTACCATCTCAATTAATTAAATCATAAATGATTGGATATTTATTAATTTAAAAATTATTCATTATATTCCAAAACCTATAAAGTGACCAAAATACCCTCAGAATCCTAAAATTATCAAATTAACCCAGAAACCTCTAAAATGATCAAAATATTTCTAAAACCCATAACAACAACCAATATACCCTCAAAATCCTAAAATGGAAAAAATACCATGAAACCTTTAAAAAGACCAAAATACCCCTAGAACCCCTAAAAATGACTAAATACCCTCGGAATCCTAAAATGACCAAAATAACTCTAGTCATTTTGGACATTTTGTGTGTATATGGTATTGTTTAGGTTTCAGGAGTATTTTGGTCATTTGGAACAATTTTGGAGTATATTGGTCATTTTTTAAGTTTTAAGGGTATTATGGTTATTTTTGGACACGTTGGGAGTATATTGGTCATTTTAGAGGTTTCGTTGATATTTTAATCATTTATGAGGTTTTAAGGGTATTTTGGTCATTATCCAATGACAATTTTCAAATTACAACTTATAGTTTTTTTTTTTTTTTAAATAAAAAAAAAAAAAAATTGTCACACTCCCATGAGAGTGGAATGTAAGATTCCTTTAGGGGGCGTTTGGTACGGGGAATCCACATTACCCTTTGGCATCCAGATTACTGGGAATGTGATGGTTAGAAATATGGATGTCTAGTAATGTAACTATTCCCATGTTTGGTTTAATTAGTAATCTACTAAGATTCCTAAAAATATGATATTTTCATGTTTGGTTAATTTCTAGGAATCTTATAGGAATAAAGTATTCTTCCCAAAATGTCCTTAGGTTTATAAACACAATATTAGTGTTTCTCACCACTTTTTGGTATCTTTTAAATAATAAAATAGTAAATAAACTACAAATCAAGTCAAATTTATTAAAACCATAATATGACATTTCCGAATGAAATTTATCAGTAATACAAAAATAATTATTTATAATTCTTATTCTTCATGGCATATCAAGACCTTGTATCTTGTTAATAAAAATAATTTATTTTTCTGCCCCTTCAATATATAATAATAATAATAATAATAATAATAATAATATGTTATTTAGTTTTATCCCTATTTGGTTAAAGGTTGGGATAATGTGGATGATAAAGAGATAAATACTTTTTTTTCTTTTTCTTTTTTTGGTTTTATCTCCTTTGGTTAAATGATAGGGAGAACGAGATTAAAATTGTTAGTTTATATAAAATATAACTTTCCTCATATATGAGAAGGTAGATACCCACCTATTTTAAAAGGGAATCCATATTTCTACAAAACTGGGAATGTAGCTATCTTAGACATCTTGATTCCCTTGAGTGATTTGCAACCAAACATAGGAATGTTATGAATTTTGATAACATTCCTAGGGACCTTAAAAAATTATGCCATACCAAACGCTTAATGTAATAATGTAATCACATCACACCAATTTAGTGTGATTTGAATACACTTGTAATCTTACATTATAGACATATAAATGAACTAAACACTGTAATGTTTCACATCACACTAATGTCATTACGATCACGGGTTCATCACGGTAAACCAAACGCCCCCTTAGCATTGTTGTGAAACTGTTGTGCTTGTAGCACTGCTTGTAAGTAAACAAGTGAGTTAGGTACCCATGACTAAATGGGTTGGGCGGATAATGAATGATAATATTTTATTTAAACGAGTAATAAATGGGTAAATGGATAATTATATACTTGACTTATTTATGACTCAATTCAAAACTCACCTAACTCGTTATTTGTCACCCCTAATATAGTTATATTAGAAATTTAAGGGTATTTTAGTCATTTAAATGGTTCGAAACCAACCTGCCCATTTTCCACCCCTAATATTGTTATGTTAGAAATTTAAGGGTATTTCAGTCATTTAAATGGTTTGAAAGTATTTTTGAACATTTTTTAAGCTTTTTGATGTATTTAGAAATCATATAAATTATATTTATTTTTGTCACACATCAGCGACGACACACACTATCGTCGCTACTAATTGCTTATCAGCAACGACCCACAACATCGTTGCTCTAGGGTTCCTATTAACGATGACAATTATCGTCGCTAATATAAAATCATATATGTTATTATTATTTTAGCCACATATCAGCGACCACATACAATATTGTCGCTACAAAGTGATTATAAGCGACCGCCAACATTGTCGTCGCTCCACGGTTCCTATTTGCAACGATAAGTATCGTTGCTAATATAAAATCATATATATTATTATTTTTTTGGCCAAATATCAGCAACGACATTTGTATCGTCGCTAAAAAGGAACTATTAGCGACCCTAATAGTCGTCGCAAATATAAAAACAGTTTTGCAACGCCAAGGTCGTCGCAAAAGAGTGAAGTCTCGTCGCAAATATGTTTCGAGAGCTTCCCGCCTTTTAAAAGTTTTCCCTCCATTATATTAGCGACGTCTTATCAGCAACGACACCAAAGTCGTCGCTGGTATTAGTTTGTTTTGGGAAATTAGCAACGACAATGAGTTGTCGTCGCTGATACTGACTTATTAGCAACGAATTTAGGGTCGTCGCTGAAATATTGGTTGCTAATAGCCAAATTTCTTGTAGTGACACATACATAACCCAAGGGGACCACAGAAAACACCTGAAACTCAGGCGAGTATCTCACACGCGCTTCAATTTGAGGTGACCAAAAAGACTTCCAACTCCAAACAAAAAAAATTAAAAGATGCATTTTCATCTAGAGGACAAGGAAATTGGAACATATATGCATTTGGTGGGACATTCTGAAGAACAATTATTCTTTTCAAAGGTTTTGCATAGAGGTTTAGTCTTTTTCAGGGAACTTCAAAATTTGTGTTTCTGGGGTTTTAGTCTTTTGAGAACTGAAAAGAGTACTTAAACAAACTTTTAAAGAAAGTGAGAGAGAGAGAGAGAGAGAAAGACTCACCAGCAGGGCATCCCAAGGAAGTGAGCCAAGATGTATGACATAGAGAAGCATTATAGCCATCCATTTTGTGCTTCATTACAAGCCACTTTTTGAGACTGCTCGTTTTCTTAGCTTCCCTTTTATTGCTTCTCATATGCCTCAACACACTCTCAAGGATCTCAGCCTCAACTTGTGTCCCACTCCCAACAATCTCCTGAACCACACAAAATCAGCAAAATGAATATAATATATAATACAAATACAAGAATAACAAATTATAAGCCTTCTGGGTTTGGACCAATTTGAAAGCATCATGAAAAAAACATACATACATATATATATACCTGTAAAGTGAGATATTGGGTGTGAGGAAGACACGCTGAGGAAGCAGAAAAAATGGGTGATGATGATTCTGATTCTATAAAATCCTCAACCATCTGAACCAGTCTTTCTTCTTCTGAGCTGCTCATCTCTCTCTCTCTCTCTTATTTTTTGGGGACTTAAAAAAAAGATAAAGTAAGAGGAGTTGGGTGTTGCAGAACATTGTTTATTGGGTATTTCTTTATATGGAAGGTAGACTGTGGTTTCTATGGCGGTGGGAAATTACGGCCATATGGTGACAGATGAGGTCATGAAAAGAGATAGCAGTAGTACTACTTTTGATTTTGCATGGTAAATACGTTAGATATGGTAAAAACAAAGAGAGTAAAAATATTAGTAGTGGAATATTGTATATTTAATTGAGAATATACGAAAATGTGTACTGTGACTCTGAAAATGACACCAAAAGGTTTTATTGTGCTGCTCCAGAAGCTACTTCAAAGCTTCAGTTTTTTTTTTTTTTTTTTTGTGAGCAAAAAAAAGATTCAGTTTTTGACGTTCTATGATCTTTAACTCATAGTCTATGCCTAGGAAATCCTTCCTACCTTAGCTTGGTGTTCTAGACTAGACCTTTAATCAATTATGGACTGGCTCTGTCTCTGTGACCTCCTTTGCGTACGTTGTAAATTAAAGTGGGATCAAATTGTGGGGATTAGGGACTAAAAATCTTCTTTGGTGTTGGACTTGGACGCAATTTGATTTTCATTTTGGTTAGGGGATTCATTGATCCCTAGAACTACACGTTTAACTTCAAACTCATCTTAAATAGAATATTTTATTTGATGTTCTAATTAACCTGGATAATACAAGAGAAAGTTTAAAATAATTTTATATATCTTTGTGATTTTATTTTATTTTTTCACAACTGTGAGTTTTTATATATATATATATATATTATACATTTACTTTATTTATATATATATTTTTATTTATAATTCAATAGTTATTGAATAAAAATTTCAAAAAATTTCAACTAGGTGTCTATATTAGAAATTACTTATCAATTGATATACGATTCTTTTAGTTACCACATTTACACTATCAAGTACAATAAGAAAGTAGATTTTCAAAAAAGTACAATAAGAAAGTACATTGATTTATGAAAAAATGTAGTACATATGATGTGACTATGCCTTAATTTTAAATGCTAGTAATGGAGTTTGGTGCTCTGGGTACTATTCCATTTGATGGACAATCGAATAAAAATTATTTATCACGTTCTTTCTTTATTATTATTGTTATTATTTTTTTGATAAGTTATAATAGAATTTAAATTTATAGTGTTTACTCTAAAATGATTTCTCAAGTCTAGATACTAATTAGTTTTTAGTACAGGCACAACTCAAGTCTCTTATTCTAACAAAAGACTTTATCGGTTAACTAGAATCCACTCCACTTCCTTCCTTAATTCTAACAACTATTGAATTGCATTTTTATTATATATTAAATCAACTGGAAAAAACAATCAAACTGCATCTATTACTTATTGTTTCAAAAATCTATCTAAGCAAAAATCATTTTCAGAATATTACTTAGTTATGCAAATTAATTCTCAAGGCAGGGAAAAGGTTGTTCTGCTCTTGTTTTGTTGTCTAATATTGTCATTTGATTAAAAAAAAAGAGCCAGGCCACAAATTATTCTTCTTTGGGCCTGAGTCAGCCAGTGCTAATACCTCGGCACTTTCTTCTTGGACCTGAACTGAAACTTATAAAATGAAGATGAAAATCTTATGAGACTTTGTTCATCATTTGAATTGGTTTTCCCTTATCCAATTAAAAGTCTTACTAAAGCATCTTAGAATTTCCTGCTATTCTAGAATCGGATGCAGATTTTATTTATATATTTATTCTAGGATGTCTTACTTTGATTTCGGCACAAACAGTGGAACTCACTGGTTTTGCAAACCGCATGCTGAGGCACATCGTACATTGTACCTGTCACACCTAGATGGCTAGATTAATCATCCTCAAAATAGTGTATTTTTTATGTGTTGGGAGAGAGATATTGGGGTGACTTTGGTCCAAGCAAGGTATCATTTGTTGTAATATATCAATCATCATTTGTAAATAATATATCAATCATTTATAAAATGACAGTAAATGACATCCATGGACTATCCCATAAAGGACCAAAGAGTTTTCGTAATCTGCAAGCAAAGGTTTATATGGGCTTAGAATGACATTGTGTGAAGTATTAGGTTAGGAGAAGACAAGTTTGCTTCAAACTGTCCAATTCTTGGTGTGACCGGTCCTTGTCTAGTTTTGATATTGGAGATAAATGTTGTGTGGAAGTCGTTATGGAAATTACAGCTTCTCAACAAAGTCAAGCTATTGGTTTGGAATTGGAGGGCATGTTAAAACACTAGGTCTACAAAGCTGAAGTTGTATGATTGGAAACTCATAAATAACCCGTGTTGTTTCGTATGCCAAAACCAGGGGGAATCTGTTACTCTTATCTTATGGGACTGTCCATCTGCTTGTGGTCCTTAATTCTGGGGGCTAAACTATAAATTATAACCTCTAAGTTTCTTCAAAATTCAATTTAGTCCTCTAAGTTTACTCAAACTTCAATTTAGTCTTCTAAGTTTTGACCATTTCAAAATAGTAAATTTGTTTTGATTTCAATTGAAATAATCAAAACTTAGACGACTGAATTGAATTTTGACTAAACTTAGAATGTGTAATTTGTAATATAGCCTTCAAAAAATGCCAATTGTTGCGGAAGATTTTTTTTTTTCTTCACTAGGCAGGCTCTAAGCTATTAACAAAGACGGAGTGTGAATAATGGGCAGTGACGCTGTGGGCTTTATGGAATGCGCGAATGATGATTTGCAGCTACATCATTCTCAGAATCTTGAAAATGGCAACAAGATTGTTTTAGACTTTTAGCTAGCAAACTCCCATAAAGTTCAGTCTCTTGTCTCTGGTAGTTGAGGTGATGATAGTAGATAAAGGTCGAGGCCTTATAGTTGTGAGGCCTGTTTTATTGAGTTATTTATTCTACTGGCTTTCTGTCACTTTTATTTTGTTGGTTTTTTATTGCTTTGTCTTCCATGTAAGGCTTGCTTTTTGGGG